>JAUESF010000006.1:11685002-11696222 GCA_032274765.1 Malacoctenus tetranemus
GTGTGTGTGTGTGTGTGTGTGTGTGTGTGTGTGTGTGTGTGTGTGTGTGTGTGTGTGTGTGTGTGCGCGCGCGCACGCATGCGCTGACCATTGACTGCCCTCACCAACCTCATGTTGTCCTCTCTGTGTGCTTCCCACAGGCATGTCCTTGTACTACTCCCAGGTGCGTAAGGCATTAGACAACATCCTAAGACACTTGGACAAGGAGGTTGGGCGTTGCATGATGCTCACCAGCGCCCAGATGCTCAACAAAGAACCAGAGGACATGATCACGTGCGTAACATCGTCATGCATCAAGTGAGCACTTTATCCGCCTGTAATCATGAGGGTTCTGTGGTTCGATCATTTTTTTCTCCATCATCCATAGCGGTGAGAGGAAGCCAAAAATTGACCTGTTCAGGACTTGTGTGGCTGCCATTCCACGGATCCTGCCTGATGGCATGTCCAAACCTGAGCTCATTGATCTGCTGTCACGGTGAGTTTCACTCAAAAATGTTGACACTTTTCGGTGAAGTTTTTTGATTGTCAGATACAATTTTGCTTTATTGTTGCATAAAGTAACACAACATTTCCGGAATGGTCGGCAAAACTGTGTTGACTTCTTATTTTTTTAATTTTCCCCTCAGACTTACGGTCCACATGGACGATGAGCTTCGTCTTATTTCCCAGAATTCCTTGCAGAGCCTGTTACTTGATTTCTCAGACTGGAGGGAAGACGTCCTGTTTGGTTACACACATTTCTTGTTGCGTGAGGTGAGGCATTTGATGTGAGATGTCTCTTAAATAACTGCACATGCTTACAAATTCACATGCACACATTTCAAATGGCTCTTGATCAACTCTTTCAGGTCCAAGATACACACCAGGGTCTACAAGATGCATCTGTAAAGCTCCTCCTCCAGCTGCTCACACAGTGGAGGTTAGCGCTGCAGCTCCAAGGAAAGATGCGCGGAGGAGTTGAGGTTTGTTCCTTCCGGTTTAAAAGTTTTCTCTTGTTGCAGCTTTCATGATGTCCTTTATTTGGGATATTGTAAATTATAGAATATGGAGATGTCAACTAATTCAGTGTCTTGTCTTCTGCGTGATTTCTTTGTTAACCCATCGCTCTCACTGCACCCCCCCGCCCCCCACCATCAGGCGAGCCCCAGACTGCCAGAGCGAAGCCCCCATTGCTCAGTCCTCCATGCGGTGGAGGGCCTCGCCCTGCTGCTTCTCTGCTCATGTCAGATCAGCACCAGGAAGCTGGCGGTCGGTGTGCTCAGAGAAATCCGCTGTCTCTTCACGGCTCTGGGACATGCTGATGTAAGGAATCACAAAGCACTCGTCATTACTGACAGAGAGGGCTTGTTTACATTCAAAGCAACTGCCAAACAGAAAAACAACAAGCTTTTTCAGGAATAAAGTTGGTTAGATGAAAGAGGGAGGTGATTTAGAAGGAGAGATGTCCAACCGTGTGTGGTTGTGGAGAGAGATGCAGCACATGCAGCCCATGAATTTTCTCTCATTGTGACGCTGGGATTAAAATAACTCATTCTAAAACTGTCTCACCCGACAGGATGATGACAAACCCATGATAGAGGTCATGGACCAGCTGAGCCCAGCTGTAATGGACAGCTTTGTTCATGTGGCTGTTTCTGACTCAGTAAGTATGCTTGTGTATGTAGAAGCTTACATATTTCATTAAACATTCAATTTGCTCGTTTTTGGTCTTCGTTGTGTCATTTTTCAACTCCTTTTCTCTCCTCCGTCAGTCTACGTTGCCCCTCAACCACCATGTTGACCTCCAGTGGTTGGTGGAGTGGACGGCGAGACTGGTGAGCAGCTCGTACGATGTGAAGAGCCCCAGTCATGTCTGGATCTTTGCCCAGTGCGTGAGAGACCCGTGGGTGCTCTGCCTGCACATCTTCTTGCGGCAAGAGCATCTGCCCAAACACTGCTCCATCGCCCTGGGATACGCCTGGCCCTACGTTTTCACTCGACTGCAGCTGCTGCTGCCTCTGGTTGACCCCAAGTACGAGAACATACATGAGGTGACAAAAAACACCTTAAACACAGTCATGGCAGATTAAAAATAACTTTGCACTTTCTCTTCTGTGTCTCTCCAGTAGTCCAGTGAATGCAAAGAAGACCAGCACAGCAGGCTCCAGTGACAACTACATCTCACTGTGGCGTAATTATCTCATCCTCTGTTTGGGAGTAGCAAAGCCGAGCATCATGTCACCCGGGCACCTCAGAGCCTCCACACCTGAGATCACCGCCACCACACCCGATGGAAGTGTCACCTATGACAACAAGGTGGGTGTTGGTTTGTGGGTGCTGAAAAAGAAACCTGGTGTCTATGAGTAGTTTTGATATCTAATTACAATTTAGGGAAAAAACTAAAGTGGTTTTCAACCTGATTCTTTTTATAATCTAACCAATAGAGCATTCTGACTTGGTATTAGACTTTTTCTGTTGAGTCAGCGCTTCAAGATCAAGATGGGGAAAGGAAAAATTTAAGTAAAAGTGAACAATTGTGCGTGAAATTAAGATGACAGTTTTGTTGTTCAATCTTTACTTGTGTCTGTGTTTTGTAGGTGATAGGCACCCCCTCTGTGGCCTGGCTTTTGAAGCAGCTTGTCCCGCTGATGAGAGCTGAGAGTCTGGAGATTACAGAGTCCCTCGTTCTCGGCTTTGGCTGCACAAATGCACTTGTGTTCAGGTAAAGGAACACCAAAGCACGCACATATTGCATTCTCCACGTCTTGTCTACTGAGATTTAGATATATCACAAAAATACAGATGATTATTTGAGAATCTGTTGTTTGCTGTTGTTATTAGTTGTTTTGTCTTTTGCTTCGACAAAGAATGAAACATGACCTACTCAAGTTTGAAAAGAGGGAAAGACCCCCAAAAGACGTCAACAGCACACACACAAAAGATGATTTACAGATCTGACTTTTTGTCATACTGTCCCTCAGACAGACACGTGTTGTCAGAGGTTCTTACGCTCTCTTCTTCTTACTTCTTCCCATCTGTCTGTACATTGCCATCATACCTGAAATGAGCAGCATACCTCTCTGACATTCTATGGAGAAAAAAAAAGTGTCTGTGATGTAGAAGGGAAATTCTTTCAGGGACAGAGACGTATCACATTTTTGGTGAAGACAGAGACTCTTTTGTGAACGGGAGGTATTTCATCTGAAAGGCGATCTTCTATTTTTAACCCAGAATGTTTTCTGAAGAGGCGCTCATTGTTATTAGAGAGATTAAGGTCCTCTCAGACAAATTTGCCTGTCGTTACTTTGTTTGAGGATTAGTGGTTCTTACGAGCATGTGACATTTGGGTGCCTCGAGATGGATGTTTGTTACATACGATCTTTCAACAGGACCACCCTCATTCCCCTTTCTCCGAGGAAGATTGCGTTCAATCTCATTTTGCAATAATTTCATCAACTGATGTGTTTTCTCCTCTCTGATTATGCTGTTTATAGGGAGCTTGTGGAGGAGCTACATCCACTTATGAAAGAAGCACTGGAACGCAGGCCAGAGGTAACACACATACACATCTCCACACCCAACGCAACACCTTAGTTCATTTTTTAATGTGATTTTTTTGTAAACAAGAAAATTGGCTTTTCCGACTAATGATGAGGATGTTAGAATCATATTTAAAGTTAGATGCTGCATCACTGCTATCACTGGTCAGTTATTTATTATTAATCAAAATGGACTCATACATTATTCGTTATGCACCATTAGTTTTTTTTTTAAATCCTAAATTACCTGAGTACAAATTTAAGTCGTTTGGAGATTGAGTGTCGACCTGTGTGTGCTTTCAGAACAAGAAGCGCAGAGAGAGACGTGACCTCCTCAGGCTGCAGCTGCTCAGGATCTTCGAACTATTGGCCAACGCCGGAGTCATCAGTGACAGGTAGCTCACGGCATCAACAGGAGACCCCTCAGTTGCTTTTAAATTTCTCTGTGCACTTTGGCTAATGGTTTTCACAGAATAACACACAACTCATTCGTGTGATGCAAATATACATTCTCCTCATCTTTGCATCCACCATTAGCTTCGTGCCTCTTTAATCAGCGAAGTCTTTTGTCTTGCAGCACTAATGGAGCTCTGGAGCGTGACTCTCTGGCTCTGGGTGCTTTGTTCCTGGAGTATGTGGACTTGACACGGATGCTTCTGGAGGCAGAAAATGAAAAGGAGCTGGAAGTCCTGAAAGACATCCGAGCTCATTTCAGTGGGATGGTCGCCAATCTCATCCAGTGTGTTCCAGGTAAAGGACATTTATATCTCTTTATGATGGTCTAGTTTCCAGTAAAATATTATTTGTTGTCAGTATCAAGGGTTTGTCTCGTGTAAACACCTTCTGGGCTTCTCTTTCTCTCCCACATTTCTTCTTCCTCACAGTCCACCACAGGCGCTTCCTCTTTCCTCAGCAGTCTCTACGGCACCATCTATTCATCCTCTTCAGCCAATGGGCTGGCCCCTTCAGTGTTATGTTTACGCCCCTCGATCGCTACAGTGATCGCAACCACCAGATCACTCGCTACCAGTATTGTGCACTCAAGGTGGGCAAAGCTTCCCAAAACCATCTTACATGAAGGGAGTTGTACTCCTCTACAGATTTGGCTTCTTCTTGCCTTTTCTTCTCCAGGCTATGTCAGCAGTTCTGTGTTGTGGTCCAGTTTTCGACAACGTGGGTCTCTCGACTGACGGCTATCTCTACAAGTGGCTTGACAACATCTTGGCCTGTCACGACCTACGGGTAAGACTGCTCTGACATCATCCTCACATCTGTCTGAAATGTCCCTTTTTTAAAATGTTCCCTCAACCCTTTAATCATCTGAACAATAATATTTGTAAGTGACAGCCTCATCTAACTGGCGCTTCATCTGGGGTTCACTCAGTTGTTACTCATAGTGTTGTTCTTAAGTTGTGCCTTTGCATTGTGATGTTTGTTCCTTCAGGTCCATCGTCTTGGGTGTGAGGTGGTCATCCTGCTATTGGAGCTGAATCCAGACCAGAGCAATCTGTTTAACTGGGCTGTGGACCGCTGCTTCACTGGATCCTACCAGCTGGCATCTGGCTGCTTCAAGGCCATTGCCACAGTGTGTGGGAACAGGTGGGGAGTCATATGATGGTCATAATCTGTCCTGATAAGGTCTCCTCTGTTACGTCAGACATACAAACGCAACTTTACTCTGCCAGTATTTTTCTATATGTCTGCACGTCCACTCAGATGTATTCAGTGAAGCCTTTATTCCCTGAGAAAAGTAAGTTTTAGAAGCATCTTAACAAAATCCTGGCAGCAATATCTAGTCGGGTGGAGGAAAGTTCTCTTTTCATGACTTTCTGTTGGATTTCTCGATCTTTTAAGCTCATGATTAGCAACTAATTCTTTGTCTCTTTATTTGGCAGGAATTATCCATGTGACCTTGTGACTTTGCTCAACCTGGTGCTGTTCAAGGCATCCGACACCAGCAGGGAAATATACGAAATCTCCATGCAGCTGATGCAGGTATGTATGGCACACGGATCCAGTGTTGTCAACTTTGCAGTTGTCGAAAAACACACAAAACAGAAGGTGTGCTTGATTTTTGTGCAGGTGTTGGAATCTAAACTGTGTGCGTACTCTAAGAGGATGGTGGAGCAGAAGCCTGGCAACATTTTGTATGGGACCCACGGACCACTGCCTCCGCTGTACAGCGTTAATCTCTCTCAGCTTTCCATCCAGCTGGCCAGCATGTATCCAGAGCTCACGCTGCCTCTTTTCTCGGGTAACTTATGATCCGTCACATAATGCCATTAGTGCTAAATGCAGCAACACTGATTGACTTCTCAGAGTGCAGGAAACAAATCCAAATGTAGGAATCTATATTTATTCTGGGGACAACTCTACTTCCTAATTGCTGAGTCAAGATGTTTAAAAGCTCTGACCTCATCAAATTAGGAAGGAGAGCAAAGGATTGTTTTTGTTTCGACCGATGTGCTCAACCCTCACTTTTAAACGCTGATTTAAGTGAGATTGCCTGTAAAGTGGACGTAACTCAAAGTCAGCGTTATTAATTGGCTGTTATCCTCTTTCACTTTTAAAATTTGTATATTTGGACATTAAAGACCTGTTTTTAAGATTTTTTACTGTCTTTTTTTCCTTCCGCCCAGAGGTGAGCCAACGTTTTCCAACCACGCATCCCAATGGACGCCAGATCATGCTCTCCTACTTGCTCCCGTGGCTCAGTAACATCGAGCTGGTAGACACAGGACTCCTTCCACCCGCCTCCAGTCCCTGCACGCCAGAGGAAGAATCTCGCGGTCAGGCCCAGGGCATGTCCCCCAGTCTGAGAGGCAGCGGCTGGGGCTCGCTGCAGGCAACCTCGCTGGTGCTGAACAACCTCATGTTCATGACCGCTAAGGTGGGAGGCCGTGTTTGTTTGCGAGAGTGGGATGCCCCCGCTTCGTTTCCCAAGGCATGTTCTGTCTTATTACTGGATGTTTTTCCTGCCGTTATCAGTATGGAGACGAAGTGCCCGGACCCGAGATTGAGAATGCCTGGAATGCTTTGGTGTCCAACGAGAGGTGGAGCAACAACCTGCGGATCACCCTGCAGTTCCTCATCAGCCTGTGTGGAGTCAGCAGTGATACCACGCTGCTGCCTTATGTAAGCGCTGTCGGTACTGAGTGATTTATTTAAAAAAAGAACATCAACTAAGAAAGATTTCAAACAGGGATGAACAGCTTTTTTTAATGAGTTTACCTTATACTTGAGCACCATTTACACCATGTAGACTACTTCACTGTTCAAGTCACATTGATGCATATTGGTAATCACTCTAACCTGTTCCAGATAAAGAAGGTGGTGATCTACTTGTGTCGGAACAACACCATCCAGACGATGGAGGAGCTTCTGTTTGAGCTGCAGCAGACTGACCCCGTCAACCCCGTGGTTCTGCACTGTGACAACCCTCCTTTTTATCGCTTTGCTGCTAGTAACAAAGCCTCCACCTCGCAGACAGGTGAGAGGATACATTCCCGGCGTCAGTCGTTCCCTTTCACGTTAACACAACTCTTTAATTTAAACTTTGTTTGTTACAGATCTGTAACAGCGCTACTGAAAATAAGCCAAAACACTGTGTATGTCTTTTGTAGGTACTACCTCCAGCAGCAACACTGTGGTGGCCGGTCAGGACAACCTGATCGACACAGATGATACCAAGATGGTCAGAGAGAGTGACGAGCGGTGTGTATGGATATATTTGATCTGACCTCTATTTAGAGCCTGTTCACATTGATAACATACTGGCATGTGGTACATTAAAGACATCAGTATGCTTTGAAATTACCCTCAGCCTTTAAAATGCCTGAGAATGCTCTCAGTGGAAAAGCCAGAAAAATGATTTCATTTTGCATTTCATGCGTTTATCACAGCCGGGCCAGAGCGCACAACAGGCTGGAGTCTCGCTACAGCAACAGCTCAGGAGGCTCCTATGAGGATGAAAAGAGTAAGTCCTCTTGGTTTTCATGAGAATGAATATACAAACTGGCTGGTTGTGTACAGTGTGTGATCTTGCATGTACACACACACGCATACAGCTGAGTGTTTTTCTCGTCTGTCTGTTATTCGTAGAGGCCTTCAGGACACATATTTTTTTTCAGTGTGTCTTAGAAGTGTGACTTAACACTTTAATCCTAATCTTTTCCAAACAAATACCTCTATGCGTTTAATTATCCTGCTTTTCATTATTTGCTATTCATCTGTGGGGAGGATCAGTTTTCTTTGGTTTTGAACTCTGAAACTAAATTGCTGTATTGGTGTGTTTTCCATTAGCTGACCCTCTCCCACCTTATGCTGGATGGCTGTTGAGTGTTCTGGAGACAAACCGTCCTCAGCCACTCCCCATGCCCGTTAATGGAGGCTGCTGGGCGCCTCTAGTTGACTACCTTCCAGAAACCATCACTCCAAGAGGGCCGCTGCACAGGTAAACATGCCCGAGTCAACGTGATCGCATTACAGATAGAGACAAGAAGACAAGCCCGAGAACAGACTCTGAGTCGGAGCAGAGACGTTCCCATTGGCGGAGTCAGCAAAGCAGCGACTTTCACACTGACTTGTCACACCTCCTCACAGATGGTCTGATAAACTGCTTGGCAGAATGAAGCCTGGCCAGCTCGTTGTGTTTCTGCTATGTGGAGAATGAATATTAGAACGTATTTACCACTTTAACTGCTTCGTCTCTCTCAACACCCCAGGAAACAATTATTCCAAACGAAAGCACAGGTGATATGTTTGTCAAAGTGACTCATGTCTGATTCATGATGTATGAGAAGAACACACATCAAAGCACATTACAGAACAGACAGATGGTTTAATGGAGCTTCATCTACAGCAGTATAGTTCACGTTTCAGAAGCAATAGTGTGCAATTTCAGTGAAGAAAATGCTCAGTGCAAATAGTAACGTTAGTTTCACTATTACTAGTACGAAGTCAGTGCGTTAGGCAGTGAGAGACAGCAGCTCTGCAGCTTTACCACAGCCTCTGTACAAGAAAAGTAGCTCATATAACTCTCTCTCTATATAACTTTTGCGAAGCTGTTGATGTGTAGCCCCCCATAGGAGAAATAATAGGGTCCATTGATAGAAAAGGCGGTGGTAGTAGTCATTTTTTCTCTTGACATTTCTGTGTGTTCTGGCCTTCAGGTGCAACATCGCAGTGATTTTTATGACTGAGATGGTGGTGGACCATAGTGTGCGGGAGGACTGGGCTTTACACCTGCCGCTGCTGCTCCACGCTCTATTTTTGGGTGGGTGAACTCACACATTTGATTCAGCTCTCATTCTTTTTTTTCTTAAGGGATCACATTAAAAAACCATCACTCAAGATCCGTATCAGGGTCACGCCTTAACTGTAACACAATATTAACTTTGAGGTGTGAGAAGTATTTTCTGTGACGTCCAATCAGCTCCAAGCGTGACGGCGTATTTCAGCTCCATCCCGCCCAGACGAGCATTTCAGGACAAACCGTTCTTTTGTGTCACCGCAGACACATTCTCATTACATGCAGACACATTCCTGCTCTGTCAGCTCTGGGGAAAAAAATGATAGGTGTTCTCTGCATATTCAGCATACTGACCCCAGTTGGGGCTGCCGATTATCGTTTGATCTTTGCCACAGTGCAGAAGTGTTTTATCAGCAGGAATGCACAAGTTGAACAGAGGGAGGATATAATTGCTTCAACTTTAGTCGTTGTCATCGCAACATGTGAAGCCTAAATGAACCCTTTTAGCAGCAGGTAATGGATAGAAGTGCAGCAGTGTCTTTGGTATGTCAAAAGCAATACAAACAACTTTGCAGGGTTTGCGTTTTTTTTTGCTTTGGAATGCATATTTTAAGGATCTTTGGCTTGTATGTTGCTGCATTTTCATGCCTTGGTCAAATGACTTTTTTTTAAATTTTGTTTTTTGCTTCTGTTTCTGAAGCACTTTCAACTGCTTCAAAAGTAGGATGACAATATTGATGTTTTTTGTTTCCTAAAGTACATCTTGCACAACTGAGAAACAACAAAACATGTTTTTTTCATATCTTTTGGTTCAGTCTACCAATTGTAAAGCTGCACTCATCTTATTTGATCTGTATTTATTCTGCCAGGTCTGGACCACTACAGACCAGAAGTGTACGAGCACAGCAAACGTCTCCTCCTTCACCTCCTTATTGCTCTTTCCTGCAATAACAACTTCCAGGTCAGAACGGATAAGTGATACTTTTTATTACGATGTCAAATTGGCTTTTTAATTTGTGTGTGGCCTCTGTGTAAATGTTTCAATACACTTATGCTTTTTGCCAAATCTCTTTCCTCAATGGGTCAATCTCCTTTTTCTTTTGGTTTCAGGTAATCGCATCAGTTCTGATGCTTACAAGAGAGATCAGCGACAACAAAACCCTCACCATCAAGTCGAGCTACCACACGGAGTACCAGCAATCACGTAAGTAGGAGATCCTGTATCACTTCTGTGACCTTAACTAATCTGTACTTGGCATTAGTCACTGTTCGATCAGTTGCCACAAGAGACGACCAATAAAACTGGTTTTGCAGTCTTTCAGAACAGTATGAACAGTATTATAAAGCATCAAGCACAATATATTTCTTAAACCCATTTACGTTGCGTCATTGTGTTCCTTTAGATGCGCCTGATTTCCTGCGTGAGTGGCAGGCGTCTCCTGTGGTGGACTCCGGCCTCAGTTCCACCTCCAACTCCTCCTCTGCCAGTCTGGGCGGCGGCAGCACTGCAGGCAGTGTGGGAAATTTGCCCCTGGTCACACCTGACGACCTGGAGGATCTTGAAGATACACCAAATGAGACAGACGAGAAGACAAACAAACTCATTGAGTTCCTCTCCACCAGGTAAGTGCAACGCCAACACCCCACAGTGCGCAGAACTAGTCTTTTCCACTGGACCTGAGCATATGGACAGTTAAAGAGGGGTTTTGTGCATGTGTATTCAAGTGCATGTGTAACCTGTATGTGGTGCTACTGGTGGTGGGTATGCAGTGCCTGGAGTACTGTGTTGTTGTTGCTCAGAGCGTTTGGGCCACTGTGGGTGCATGAGGACATCACACCAAAGAACCCCAACTCCAAGAGCACAGAGCAGCTCAGCAATTTCCTGCGCCATGTCATCTCTGTCTTCAAAGAGTCCAAGTCAGGTGAGGAAACACTCATCTCAGTGACAGACATCTTTCTTCAGTGAACTAGACGTTTCCCCACAAGCCCCGGCACATCTGCTTGTGACGAGTGATTGCACCCTTTTTTGTCCAGATTTCCATTTGGAGCAGCAGCTGAGCGATGTGGCCTTACAGACGGCGCTGTGCAGCTCTTCGCGGCACTACGCTGGGCGCTCGTTCCAGATTTTCCGAGCCCTGAAACAGCCAATCAACAACCACGCCGTCTCTGACCTGGTCTCCCGTCTTGTGGAGGTGGTGGGGGAACATGGAGACGAAGTGCAGGTGAGGGAACAGAAAAAAAGCCCTCCAGCATCATACAGAATTTTTTTTGCGGCAGGAGAACAAAGTAAGATGGCCCCTGCTTGATGTTATGTGTATTTCAGGGTTATGTGATGGAGGTGCTGCTGACGCTGGAGTCGGTCGTGGTGAATCTTGCTGAGTGTCTGAAAAACAGCGACCTGATGGCAGCTCTCACCAGGTAAGCGTCAGCTCTTCATGTGAGCAAAATGCT
>JAUESF010000006.1:11696322-11713149 GCA_032274765.1 Malacoctenus tetranemus
CTGAAACAGCCAATCAACAACCACGCCGTCTCTGACCTGGTCTCCCGTCTTGTGGAGGTGGTGGGGGAACATGGAGATGAAGTGCAGGTGAGGGAACAGAAAAAAAGCCCTCTAGCATCGTACAGAATTTTTTTGTGGCAGGAGAACAAAGTAAGATGGCCCCTGCTGTTGGCTGCATGATGTTATGTGTATTTCAGGGTTATGTGATGGAGGTGCTGCTGACGCTGGAGTCGGTCGTGGTGAATCTCGCTGAGTGTCTGAAAAACAGCGACCTGATGGCAGCTCTCACCAGGTAAGCGTCAGCTCTTCATGTGAGCAAAATGCTGCAAAAACCCCACAAAAACTGAACACGTTTCGACTGTTTCTGGTTTACAGGACGTCCTCCCCAGACTTTGTGATGAGTGACAAGCTGATGAACAGGAAGAGCACCGGTCAGCTGAACTTCCCCGGCCCAGGATTTGTGGGTCTGTCATCGCAGCGCCATCAGCGCTCTTTCTCTGTCCCCAAGAAGTTTGGCGAGTGTGGCAACCAGCTGAGCGATCCCCCCCGCAGCGCGACTCTGGATCGCATTCAGGCAAGAAATGGAGATTTCTGTTGATTTTCTTTAGATAATGGTTTGTGTTGCTAATTGAACACTTCTCTTAAACTTGTAGGCTTGCAACAGTCACGGCCTCTCTCGGTCGGGACGGACGCCGGGGTCCTGCACATCATCAACCAATCGTATCGACCCCAGTGCGCTGTCCGATCCTGCACACGTTTCACATCCTTCGTCAATACTCGCCACTGTTTTCTGGGTGGCAGTGTCACTGATGGAGTCAGACTTTGAATTCGAATACCAGATGTCTCTCCGCCTCGTGCACAAGCTTCTGTCAAAGGTAAATTTGGGAGTGACCTTTCTCTTAGGCTAAGTTCTGTGAGTATAGAAACAAAAGTTAATGGACAGACGTAAGGTGTTATCTTGACAATTGAATCGTATTGCATTTTTAAAATTTTACTGTTTTTTTACATGAATGTCCAAGACAAAGTAGAGTGAGAATCTCATTAGCACAAACTATTAACAGTTGCTTTAAATATTTTGATCAGGTTTAGATAACATAAAAAATTGTCCTTTTTCCCAGGTTCCTTTAGATAGAGCAGAGAACCGTGAGCGCCTGGAGAAGCTGCAGGCTCAGCTGAGGTGGAGCGGCTTCTCTGGGATTCAGCAGCTTTTGTTGAAGGGTTTCACCTCCCAGGCCACGTCCGACCTCACCTTACAGCTCTTTTGCCAACTCACGCCTGTCTCCCGAGTGCCCGTCGTTGACAGCTCACAGTCTATAGGCAAGTTCTGGGGACGATCATTTCTATTTCACTGTGAATCCTAAGGTCTTTTCTAGCTTCTGATAAAGTCCACAGCCTCACTTAAAGGACTTCTCCAACCCCTTTTTGCAGGTTTTCCTCTGAATGTGCTGTGTCTGCTGCCTCACCTCGTGCAGCACTTTGGCCATCCGTCTCAGTTTTGTAAAGAGAGTGCTGAGAGGATTGCACAGGTACTCTGCAGCTTTTCAGATTACATTAGACAAGTTGGCCTCACTCTCATTTAACTTGAATTCAGCCTTTTGATGATATAATGGAGCTTTAAAGCTGAAAAGCCAAACTGCAAAATGTGGTGAATTACAAGAGACCCGTCACTTCCCCCTTCTCTAATCACCCACCTCTGCTTTTGCCAGGTTTGCTTGATGGAGAAGAACACCAAGTTGTCCCATTTGGCTCATGTGATGACGCTCTACAAGACACGTTCCTACACACGTGACCCATTCTCTTGGGTCAGTGTGGTTTGCCGCTACCTCCACGAGGCTTTCTCTGACATCACACTCAACATGGTCACCTACATGGCTGAAGTAAGTGCAGAGAGATGTGTCAAAGCTTTACCACTGAAACATGTGTCTGAGAAAGACCGTAATGATGATCTGTGCAGACATGTTTTGCAAATAACTGCATTTTAAGATGATCTAGAAAAGTGTTGCATTAATTTCGTTTAGTGGAGAACTTTTCAGGTTGCACTCCTCAGTTGGTGAAATGATCATGAAGAGTCTGGTGTCATGTGCCACTTTGCGTTGATGCTGAATACGTTATTTTGTGTGGCTCCTTAGCTGTTGGATAAAGGCCTCCCCAGTATGCAGCAGTCTCTCCTTCAGATCATCTACTGTCTGCTCAGCCACATGGACCTCACTGCTGTTCAAGTCAAGCAGTTCAATGCTGACGTGATGAAGACCATTGAGAAATTTGTTCAAGTAAGTTTCCTGCAGTACTTTGTGAAACTTGTTATGTGATGTAAAGCTCCCTCTCCTGGCATACCCTCTAATGCTTTGTGGTATCTGATTTTATAGACAATACATTGGAAGGATGCGTTGAACATCCTGAAGCTGGTTGTGTCTCGCTCTGCCAGCCTCGTTCATCCCGTTTACGGCCACTCTCAGGGTGACCTCTCCAACCTGGAGGTCAGCAGAGTTTGGGACGGTTCGTCTAAAGCTCTGCCTGGGAAAACACTGGATTTCACTTTCGACATCTCAGAGGTATAAGATTTGTGAAAAGTTTGGGCTCTCCTTTAAATGTCCACACAGTTGTAGTTACGAATTACCAGTTTTTCTTAATACCATCATTAACTTGTCAACCCAACTTTCTTTTTCTTCTTTCTTTTATTCCAATTTAGACGCCTGTGATTGGGCGTCGGTTCGACGAGCTCCAGGGTTCAGGAGGTCGAGACGGGAAGGCCAGAGCCATGGCAGTAACCCGCAGCACCTCCTCCACCTCCTCTGGATCCAACTCCAACACCATCCTGGTTCCCGTCAGCTGGAGGCGACCACAGTCATCTCAGGTGACATTTGAATCCAACCTTCGGTATATGACCATCTGTCTCAGATGATGTGTACTTCTCTAAGCAGCTGTAGCTATATAAGCCTGAGGCTTTGTATGAGCACATACTTGGTTTGTAAATGGATTGTAATCAAATAGCAGTGTTGAACACTCAAACGTGACTAAAGGTACATGGTTACTGTATTCATGCACTGATTAAATGGTCCTGAATGAGCAAAAGCAACTCTGGCAAAAGGCGGTACTTTATCTTTATGTTTGAACTCTCTTTCATTGAAACATTTGTTTGTTTCCAATGTTTTAACCACAAACAGAAAAGAACCAGAGAGAAGCTGGTGAATGTTTTATCTCTTTGTGGACAAGAAGTTGGACTCACAAAGAACCCATCGGTAATCATTTTTATAAGCTATTTCTTGCAGTTTTTGTGGAGTCACTGTGTTGTGGTTTTGCTGTTCCTTTGCAGATCATGTGGCCTGTGAAGTTCTTATCTATGTATTTGCTTCAGGTGATCTTCTCGTCCTGTGGCGACCTGGACATGATGGAGGTGCGTGAGAGCGGCGTGTCGTCAGAGGAGGGCGGCACCAGAGAGGACACCCTCGATGATACAGCCAGCGAGCAGCAGTTCAGGGTTTTCCGAGACTTTGACTTCCTGGACGTGGAGCTGGAGGATGGAGAGGTGAAATCCGAATAGTAGTCTGGACTGGTTCACTATGTAGCGAAGCGTCTGTCTCTTTCGAAACCTTTTACCAAAAGAGAGTTTTGTCTTTTCTACCTGCCTTTCCTAACATCAGTTTATTGGAAATATATAACTCTGTCCATCCTCGTCTCTCTCTCCGTCTAACTCTTTGTCTCTCTCTCTCCCCATCGCTGCCTAGGAGCTCCAGGTAAGGTCTCACACTTCACATCAGCTTTCATCAGCGCTGTGGTGTTGCTGGCTCCTTTTGTTTCGCACTTAAAAAAAAACAATGATTGTGCTTCGTTTTGTTCTCACAGCTTGGTTGCAGAACTGCATTTCTGATAATATTGTCATCATAGAAATGGTATTGTGAAGCCTTTGGGATGAAGATTATCTTGTGCGCTTTTTAGCATATTTCCATGCCATGAATAATTGGTTCATTCTGCATCTTGTGCTTGTAACTAAAGCAGTTTCCATCAATTTGAAAATGGTCTTCAAACATGAGTGAAATCGCGGCTACTGTTGCCCCTGCTTTTGTCTTCCAATGTGTGTGCATGTGTGTTTTATTCAGGGCGAGACGGTCGATAACTTTAACTGGGGGGTGCGTCGGCGGTCTCTGGACAGCACCGAGCTTGGGGATCTGTTGGAGGAGAGCCAGCACTCGGGCAGCACTCCCAGTTTGGGACACGAGGACCCTCACGATTCCGACGAGTCCTCAGAGGAAGAGGAGTCTTCGACTAGCCAGAGCCTCTCACATTCACAACTTGTGCGTAGCAGAACAGTTACATCCACCGAAATTGTCATTGACCCAATTTGTGTTTGTCAGTCGATCAAAATCATTGACGTTGCTGGCTTGTCCCTCTGTTTCAGACTAACCCTTCTCCATCAGAGGAAACCAATCACACTGACTCACTATCCACTTCTTATGACACATCTGCTGACCCCCAGTCATTCAATGCCACCACCCCAGGCCAGGGAGTGCTCCATGATGACCACAGCGGCCTACATGTGAGGAATCATCCACGTCAACAGATATACACAACACACAGCCGTGTAGACACAGTAGTTGTCACCAGCTTTATGCACTGCGTTGGTCTTCCTAGGGGAGGATGTGCGGGGAGGACGAGGACACTCAGGCGCAGGACGATGAGCTGTCGCTGAGCGCCAACGAGCTGCCTCCCGGCTCGGACTGTGGCGAGAGCTTCACTCTGGAGCTGCCCGGTCAGCCGCAAGATCAGCTGCTGAATCTCGACCGCGGCCTCAACCCAGACTACTGCCAGCCTCCGCTGGACTTTCTAGACCCGAACTGTCTGCCCAGGTGAGTGTGACAGACGGGAAGGAAGTGTTTTAAAGTCTGCAGATTCATCCACAGCCAGACCTGAGTTTTTAGCGTCCTTTCAACGCACTCTATAACTCATGTGTTTGTGTGCACAGAAGTGGAACCCAATGAGCTAATGTTATCAGTGGTGAAGTGAACTGTAAATTATTTTATGAGCCCAAGATATTTTTGTCTACAAACTCTGGTTAACTATAAAGGAATGGTTGATCTTTATTTGGCATATTAAACTAATTTCTACTTATTTTAAATACTTTAAAATAAGAAATATTTTTCAGCTCCGAACATTCTATGAATTTACAGGGTTTTTTTTTAACTCTTCCCATAAAACCACTGAGTCCACCTCATCTTGAACCTTTCCCCCCCTCCCCCCATTATTCATTGTTTCAGCTTACGTGATGATGTAGATGATTTGGAAGATCTTGGATTTCCTCCTCCCCCTTCTCCTTTTTTCTCTGCCATCTTGGCGGCCTTCCAGCCGGCAGTGTGTGATGACGCAGAGGAGGCGTGGCGCTGTCACATCAACCAGCTTGTGACAGACTCCGATGGGTCTTGTGCTGTCTACACTTTTCAAGTCTTTTCTTCCCTCTTTAAGGTAAAAATATTATAAGAATATCCGGTTTTCTTTTAAGATTTTGTTGGCGTCTTATTGTTCTCATCAAGTCTGCTCGTTTTTTCCTCTTCAGCCAATGTCTCATGTTACATGGATACATGGATATTCCATTCACAATACAGTCACGAATGAGCTCTTTCTTTTCCAGAACATTCAGGGTAAATTCTGCACCTTGACGACTGATGTTGCGACATACCTTGGTGAAGGATTAAGAGGCATTGGATCGAAGTTCCTCAGGTCCTCACAGATGCTCACCACATGCTCTGACTGTCCCACCATCTACATCGATGCAGACACGGTGAGAATGTCATTGTGTCTCAGTTGCTTTTCTTTTAAATGTGTTTGTGAACCTTTTTGCCTCTGGCTACTAATTTGGCTTAGAGCTGACTGGTGAAGGCCAGTAGGATCTGCATTTGACAGTCTGCAAACACAGTGCTATGGAGTGTGAGATGAAACAGTTAGTGCACAAAACCTTCTCTGGTTTCACACTTTGTATCGGCCCTCTCAGATTATGTCTTATGGCCTCCTGGAGAAGATGAAGTTTAGTGCATTGGAGCTGCAGGAGTACCTGGATACCTACAACACTAAAGAGGAGGCTGCTGTCTCAGTAAGTCCACCTCGGCAGTTTCTTCTTCTTATTGACCGTCTTTCAGTTTGGTTTTCTTGTAGAAGTGTGAAAAGAAAAACAGTCCACATTCCACCTCTCTCGTTCTCAACTCTCTTTCTTTTCTTCACACATTTTTGTCATTCAGTGGCTGAGGAACTGCAAAGACACATTTCCCAGATGCCCTGGCGACAGCGTGGTTACCTGCCAACCCGGAGACTCAGAAGAAAAGGTACAGATGACTCATAATGCAAAATAAAAAATATTGAAGATTAACCAGCAAACATGTTCAAACTTGGCTCTACATTTTTGTATGTGCATTCCTCTTCGCTGGTTTACTGAATGTTTGCAGTGTGCATCTGTTTTTCCCTCCTAACACTTCCTTCGAGGTGCTGGAAAGTCGTTTTTACACTGTTGTCTAATTCTTGATAGCCTGAATCTGAATGATGTGCACGTGTTTGATTGATGCTTTGTCTTCCTCTCGTCTCTCACTCTGACGCCCTAACATGCTTTCTCGCTGTCTAGCAAATGGAGTCTCTTGCAGTAAGTTTTCTTGCAAGTTCCTTCACCTCGCTGCTCTAGATTTCTCTTAAACTCCTAAATCTGCTAAAGTCAGTTAGTTATTGCTCGTGTGTGTGCTTGTAACTCTCTTTTTGTGTGTGTTTTGTAGTGAGTATATTTGAGCACGTGTGACAGTCTTACTTTGTATGTTTTCTCGACAGTGAATGAATCTGACTTGCTTTTATTCTTTGTGGTTATGCAGCAACTGGAGCTTTGCCAGAGGCTGTACAAACTGCACTTTCAGCTCCTCCTCCTGTTCCAGTCCTACTGCTCACTCATAGGTCAGGTCCACGCCATCAGCTCTGTGCCTGAGGTGAGACGTGCAAATTTAGGAGTCTGTTTCTGAATAAGTCACAGACAGTATAACACACTCTTGAAATCAAGATATTTCTGCTTGTAATAAGACACGAGGTACAATGAGAAGAATGTAGACATACATCACAATTTTGGATAATTTGAGTTTTTCTTGTGTAATGTTACAGTCAGTTGACAAAGCTGAGAATACAGCTTGTCCTTTGAATCTCATTTTGTCCCGTCTCCTTCCTCTCAGCTGATGAACATGTCCAGAGAGCTCACTGATCTGAGGACCAGCCTGCAGGCGGCAGAGGCAGCTGTCGCCAGCGACTTGGAGCACAAGCTTCTGGCCCACACTCACGCACACGCCACCCAGGTTGCAGCTGTGGTGGTGCCCAATTTCTCCACCTCGGAGGCAGCCGTGCAGGCCATACTGGAGTGCCTTAAGAACCACGAGTTCACCAAAGCTGTCCGCTACATCCAGGAGTGCCGGTGAGTGTCACATCCGTCCTCAGATTTCTTTTTAAATGCACACAAATGTCACACTGCTTGACCCATGACCCCACGCAACCCTCCATCTGTCGCTTCCTTTTTTCAGGAGGCAGTGGCCCAGCGGCGTGTTTGGCGGCAGCTCAGAGACCGAGGTCCAGACGCTGCTCAACATCTACTTCCGTCACCAAACCCTGGGGCAAACGGGCACCATCGCCCTGGTGGGCTCCCGGCAGGACCTCAGCCTGATCTGCTCCAAGCTGCTCGAGCTCAACGGGGAGATCCGCGACATGATCCGCCGCGCCCAGGGGTACCGGGTCGTCACAACGTACCTCCCCGACTCCAGCGCCTCCGGGACCAGCCTCTGACAGGACCTGAGGAGCCCCCCACCCCCTCCCTCCCCACCCTCACCTCCCACATCGCTACAGCCATTGACCCTTCCAAAAGCACTGTCGCAGGCTGCTCATACAGGGGAGGGCCAGCACCCGCACACCTGGCCTCTGCCCCCTCCCGTGTGTCTGCTGCCACAGCTTCACAGGTCCAGACCCATACCTGCGCCCCGCCCTGCCAAACACTAGAACCACACGAGGACCGTGATTCACATTACTCGATCTCCTCCTCGTCTTCGTCCACTGTAAACTCTGATGCCTCCTGGCTCGATTTTCCCAGGCCCCCAGACCTGTTCTCACAGCACTGCTGCTCCAACGCCGCAGGGCGAGCAGACTGTGCCACGCCGCTCACTCAAGAGCCCAAAAGAAGGTGTTTTGATGAGCACAGTCACATTTATCATCCTTTCAGAGGGCGATCATCACTCACTTCACCAAAGTCACATTCACAGAGAGACAAACTTTCAGCAGCGCTTGTTGCACCCAAAGCGCTCCCGACGGTGGCCTCTGAGCCCACCTTACTCACCCACTCCTGCACCGCTGCATCACCCGTCCCCTCTCGGGGCTCACATCTCCCTCACTTTCCTCGCTCTCCGTACAAACACTTGAACCCATCTTCAGTTCTACAACCGGGTGCCCAGGGTGCCGTCTTAACCCGTGGTCCTGCCCGGTCTTCATCTCCTCTCCTCCCCCCGCCTCCCCCTCCATGCCCCACCAGCCCAGGAGAAGCTGCAGCGTGGGGGTGCTGCTGCGCCCTTGGTGGTGCCACTGCGCCCTTGTCTCGCTACCTGGGGAAGGTGGGGCACGCTACCCTGCCCCTGCTGAAAGTAGGGGGGCTCCTGAATACTGAACCATCTGATGTTCAGACCTGAGACGTTGAAGTCTCCACACAAGGGGACTGGACCTAAACAGCCTAAACCTGCGTGGACCCAAATGCTTGAAACCAGCTGTTCCTGACTGACCCTCAGATCTTAAAGAATTCGACACGTCTGATGTCCCGGGGGGATTTTATGACAGAAAAATCCTTTCCAAGTATGTCGGGCTGTTTTTCTGAACCTACTGGAAACTACAGATTGTTATCCGCTGATACTGAGGAGACCTGATGTGATTATACCAAGCGTCATCGACCCTTTCGAGCGATGTTTAAATCCCGCTTGATGGTCATCGTTCAGCATCTGCGCCAGAGGGCTTGTGAAGGTCGCGACGCTCCGATCGCTAACTGGCCTCCCGGAAGAGCCTGACTTGCTTTTCGTCACCTCCTTTCGGGAAGGGTGCGCTCGTCATCGGAAGTACCAAGAGAGACAGTGAGGAAGCGACCTGTGACATTACGTAGCATCACTGGAAGTTTCCTCGTTTGCACTAAGTGGAGTTTTAGTATTAGTTTTTTTTTTCTAAATGTTGCGGAAAAAAAGAGGGCCTAAAGAACTGTTTTTCTTACTGCGAGAGAAGAAAACGGCTTTTACTGGCAAGAAAAAGCCAAATGCTGGAGTTACTTTTCTCTCCGGTTGCGTCTACTGTTCTGAGAAACTGTGCAATGCATGACCCAGATGAATGCTTTCTACTGTACACAAACGTCCCCTTTTTTCGCACACTGACTGAAACACTGACCGACAGAGCGGACGCAGGACACCCCTCTCTCCTTACGCTGCTCTTGCGCTGTTTATACCCCGTGTCAAGGAACCAGCTCGTCCTCTGACTGTTCTCGTAAACATTGGTGGGCTGATCCTGCTGTTATCTGTGCGTGGCGTACTCTCCTCTGTGGCAAGTCGTAGCATCATTAGCGAGCGTACACACTGTAATCCCTCACTGTCCCACACTGTTTTTGTGTTCACATGCCAAGAGGACGGTGCATGTATACACTCAAATATTTTGTCTTGTCTGTATACTGTTAATAGTTACTGTTCCACAACCATGGTAGCTTATGTTTGTGTGTGGTTTGTAGTAACCTTACACGTAAGGGAAATGCTGACATTCAGCACTCATCATTGATGTTCAAAACAAAACTCGTGCTACTACTGAACGCCTCCCGTCGTGCGACGCTCCCACAGCTCTCTCTCTAGCATCCACTCGCCTTTAGCTGTACAAATGGTTTTTTTCTTATTTATATCTGATCAGCGATAAATCACCACTCATTTGACTTAGCTTTTATATTGATGTCTGTTCCCTGAATCAAACTGCCATGCATGCAACTTTTGTGTACTGTATGGAGTGTTTGAAATATTTATTAACAAAAAAAAATCATATTTTATCTGAAAGATATGTTTGTATGAGGTACAAAAGGGAGCTTCAAGCTCATGGGTGTGTGTGCGTGTTTCTTTTTTCCTTGTGTGTGGGGGAACGCGTGTTTGCATGCCAAACGAGAAGTTGCACATTTTTAAAGCTTTTTAGATGAAGACAGTAGTTGTTTTTTTTCCACCTTGTAAATACTTTTACAGCCTTTGTGAAGTTGTTTTGAGTTGAAGCTCTGTACAAGTTGGTGTCGAAAGTAAAGACATATCAAAATTAGTTGTTTCGATGTGGAGTGCTCATTTTGACACAACGGTATTCGCTTTGCCCACTGAGCCTCAATATCTTCTGTTGATGCGCCACGCAACGGTTCCTCTTTCCTTCGCTCTGCACCAGCGTTATGTTTTAGATTCTCCTCTTTTTCTTATAACTGACAAACTCTTTACTTTGATTGGAATCTTATGATCATGAAATTACGCTTATTTAGGCCAAGCCCAATAATTCTACAGGTGCTTGACTTCAGACTTTTCCCCACAGGTGGCTTGCATGCATTCGGTTCTCCTGATGGGTCTGAATCTTCATTCCAGAAAACAACTCAAATTAGGTCTGTCAAATTGTATGTGACTGCCCATATGCAGTAAATCAATACATGTAGACTGACATATCTTCAAACAACTTTTGAGGTGCGATTCATCCATTGTAAACTTCAGTCTTCTCAAAAATATTTTATTTACTTAAGGCACAGGATTGATGGAGGAAGGCAGCGTTTGTAGAAGTTGTCACAAAAAAAAAAACGATCGAGTCAGAGTTGCAGCTTCCTGCCAGAGAATGTGCGACTCTTTTACGTTTGGTACCGGGGACGACAACCTTGTGCCGCGTGCAGACAGCGATCCCAAGCCTTCATTGCAAAAGCAAATCAGATTGGCGAAGGAGGCCGGGGAGCTCAGACAATGTATTTGAAGCTGTAGGTGGCGTCACAGGAGAGCCTCATGCCTCTGCAGCGGCAGCACAGGTCCTGACGGTGGGGCCTCTTCATGTTGATGTGCCGCTGCTTCTTCTCGCAGCTGCAGCAGGTCTGAGAGCAGCCCTGAAGAAACGAGACGAGCATCAGCAACTCGAGGCGTGTCTGAGGTACATCCCTGCAGTGAGCTCAAGCACGCATGTGGAACCACAACATTTGAGGATATTTTGGTGGAAAGAATGTTCGATCCAAATCGCACGTCAGATTCTGTTGTGTTTCTACCTTGCAGAGGATGGACTCCACCCTATATGGGTTAAAGCCCACTTGACACTTCCGGCAGAGCTGCTTGTAGTACACCTGCAGGATAAAGTCCAACTTGTGAGACTTCAAGAAGTGGTGAGCATGCAGTTTACAAATTAACTGTCCTCTCACCTTATTGGTACCAGAGATGCACCATACATAAGCACTCTCCCACCGGATGTTGCACTTCTTACAGTGGAAAAAGCCATACCTCTGCTCCAGGAACTGCAAACAAAACATTTTATTGGGGGTCACACTGTCCAACAACACCTACAGATAATCACCTTTACACACATTTTGAGCTGGAAATTGAACATTGACTTTTTTTTTATTAAGCATTCCCAAATTATACTGCTTGTTTTTTTCCAAAGTGAAGACTGGGTAAGGAGTAAATTCTGTCTAGTGTTTTGGAGGAAACACCACGAGTTGCAACCAGTCTCGGTTGATTGTGCCTGCAGTTTTTTCCAGGAGCATACCTGGAAATTGGAGCCTTTGGAGGGCTGACTGACAGTGGCCTCCAAGTCCCCCGCGGCCGCTGCCGCCTCCTCGCCGCTCGGAGCCCTGTCGCCCTCTGACTCGGCTCGTCCCTCGGCCTCTGCCTCTGCCTCTCCTTCGCTCCCGCCGTCATCGTTCAGCCTCTTCAGGCAGATCCTACGGTCAAACACCGGGGAATAGATGGACACGGGCCTCAGGAAGCGGAGGTTGCTCACCGGCGGCGTGCCGCACTGCTCCTTCCTCTCCGGCGTGCACGGGTCCGGGCTCCTGGTCGTGGAGGAAGCGGGGTGGTCGTCGCAGAACAGCTTTTTGGGCCCCAGCGAGCACTGCACGACTTTGTCTACCCTGGCGTTCACCTGCACGCCGCACTCCTTGGTGACGGCTCTCGGGGTTGGAGGGGGCAGGCCGGGGGCGACTTGGGCCAGGATGGCCTTGCAAATCTCCAGGTAGTTGAAGCCGTGGGGGGTCATGAAGCGGCCCTCTCTCTTCTCCCAGCCGCCGCCGTGAGCCGGGGGCGCGTGGAGGTTCGGGTAGGGTGGAAACGTGGACAGGAACCCCTCCATCCTGGAGCCATGAAACCAGTCCAACTTAGTCTTCGTGAGATTTATACACTCGGCTCTTTATAGCACTTGATTGCCTCATTGACAACAGGGGTGTGTCGGCTTTGATTGCGCTCTCAGGACAATAATAACAGCATATAGCTCGCTCATGTCTTTATTCTGTGCTCTCATAAAAACAAGTTCTTGCCTTTATTTAGTTGCTTCAAAACATCGTAAATTGTACTTTGCTTGAACCCCACTTTGAGAGCTGCTTTCCTACATAGCTTTAAATCAGTTGGTCTTCGTAGGCTCTCTTCAAACCTTCATGATGACCATTTCTTCAAAGAAATGGAAGAACACGGAGACCAACACATGCCAGCTCGAGTCCTGCACATGTCAAAAACAGCAGTGACAGTAACTCGGGCCTACTCAGTGCACTCGTGTGCTGCTTACGCCCCCTTGTGGGTTATTCAATTGGTTCTTACTCACAAGAGGTCTTAGATTTATTCCAACCACAAACAGGTGATCAATGAAAGCGAAGGAGAGAGATGAGCGACATTGCTACACATTGTTAAATTCAATTTGATGCAGGACAGATGTCTCAGATATGTCAAATAGGAAGACTTTAGAGGTTGACCGACAAAGAAAATTGGGACAATTGGCTGAACAGTCACTGAAAAGCAGCATGAATGGTGACACACTGACTTGAGAAGCTCTTTTATAGACAAGGACCCACTTGAAAACATGAACGACGCTATTCAGCTGAATTGAAGCTGAATGGATTGTAAATACAATTCAAGAGAACATGGTGTTAATTGTGATATTGCTCCATTTATGAGATCATTGTCACACAAACCCCCCTGCTACAATCACCGGTTGCTGGTGCGTTCATGTGTCGTCGGAACCCAATGATTTTTCGTTTTGCAGCAAAATTTACAAAAACTTACAAAGTAAGGCTAAAAATCTCAATAACAATGACTAAACAGTCAATGTATATTTGTAGTCGTTTTCGTGCATTTATTTTTCGTTTGTATTTCAGAGGCTATTTCGCTTTTGGACGCTGGTCTATTTGGCATTTCTCTCTCAATGTAGATACATGAATCCATGGTCACACTCCTGCTATTTGGGGAGCATCACTACCTGAAATGGACACAATTCATATAAACCAGAGTAATGCTACAGAAAAGTATTAGTAGGGTTCAAAGGCTCTATAAGAGATGAGCCCAAAAAGATAGATACGCTAAATAAATGACTTAATAAATATGTGGTTGTGTAAAACTGGTTTATTCACAAAAAAGCAAGATGTTTGATAACCTTGCGTTATGACTGTGGAGCATCCCCTGAATGGCTCGTCACACCTGTTCCGTACTCGCTCCATAGGTGGCGCTGTGCTCTCATTCATGGTCTGTACCCATGGGCTCTCAATCTATACATATTGGCGCCATTTTGGAGCTAGGAGGGGGAAGAGAGCTGCAGAGGAGGACACGATTTATCACAATTCACCGTAACAGGTAAGAAAATGCACTGGAGGGCTCGTGGTTTGGGTGGTAGAGCGCTGATGTTTTCGGGCACCACTGCGAAAAGACGGGTAAGGACGTGGTAGTGCTCGCGGAGTGACTCTGGTTCCCAGCGCAGAAAAGGCGGAGCGCAGCCCGCCTCGCTCGCCTATGTTCTCGGCAGCCTGGTCGGACTCGCAGCGCTGGGTGACCTGCTCCTGCGGCGAAAAAAAACGGTTAGCTCGTGAAAAGCCTCGGACTGAACGTTCAGCTCTTTGTCACAGCAGCGGGGGGCCGCAGCGACCCGACCCGGTGTCCGGATTCACGAGCGGGGTCTGAGTATCGACTGCGATATAACGGTGGTTAGCCGGACTGTTTTGTTCAGTTACTGCCTGTCCGCCCTCTGTCACTGAGATTGCTGCCGATGCTAGCATTAGCCCGGGTGCTGCTAGTCATAGTGAGCGCTAACATGCTTAAGAGCTAGCCGTGGGGCTAACGACAGCTAGCCTGCTAGGTGGCTACATTAGCCGCGCTCAGCATTACAGCAAAAAGACAGTCTGGCTGTACCCCAGTCTCTGGCCTCTGTACCATTAAAATAATCCTTGTTTATCAGGCGTTTTAAACTAAATCCACTGATTTACTCTTGCTCACATCAACCACATCGTCTAAACTGTAGTTCACCTCGTAATCCAAAGCAAAATTGTGAAGGCTACTCTTGAGAACACGCTCTGTTTTTATTATTGCAGAGAAATTTTCAGCGGGAATTGTGCATCTTACGGTTGCGTATTGTAACGTGTGTACTGCGTATGCATAATGACCAAGGCACTGCACGGTTGTAAGTTGCACTTTTCAGTCTTCAATTTTCTTTATCAAAAGACCAACATGGGAAGTCTTTGACAAACGTGTCGCTGCTGCAGAAACGAAACCAGAGGAATTATTTCAAGACTTAGATGTTCGCTTCATGTTGCGCTACAGAGTTGGGACCACACACCCCCTGTGTGCTGCAGTGCATTTCTTTTGACAGTTTATCAGCCTGTGGCTCTGCTGAATAGTGTCAACACTGCGGATTGGTCAGAGGAGCACAGATAGGGGAAAAAAATCCGTTTAAGGATCTTTTCTGAACAATTTGCCCAAATTTCTGGGGGGTTTTTTTAGAATAGGAATTTTGTAGTATTCACCAGTCATGTTTGTTTTGAACATCCCATTGCATCAATTATTTATCAACCATTTTTGGTAGTTCTTGCAAAAAAGGATTGGTGTTTGCAAGGGAAAACAGTGGAAGTGAAATTTGAAATTCAGACAACATATGGGTCATTTCAGAAGATATTATTTTAGGAGGACAGGGATAAGATGAGGCTAGACTCATTTCCTCCAGCTGGTCTTTTCAGAGCAATGGGGGTCTGTCATGGGAGGCCTTGTGGTCCTTGGTTTTCAATCTACTTGAGGTTGTTATTAACTGAGACTTGCCAGAGGACCTCTGCCTCTAAGGATCAGGATTTTAAAAAAAGTGCAGTGATTTCAGTTGAAAGGAAAATGTTGAATTCTAATCTAAAATAAAATCTTTGCAAAGCCTGTGCAGAGACTAGAGATTATATGCTCTGATCTGCTTCTGTGGTGGTTGGACTGTGATGAATGGACACATAGCAGCAGTAAAGTCTAACTTGAGTAGCTCCAAACATGTGATTCTGTCATTTCTGTTTGTGGATGATCTGGTCTAGATTGCTGAGCTGCTTTGTTAGAGGTTTACCACAACCTCATTCCCGAGCCTCTGAACTGATTTCAACCTTTCTTCCCTGCGTTGTCCCTGTTGCTTGACGGGCTGCGCTGAATCAAATATGCCTCTCAGAAAATTTCATTTGATCTGGGGGGGAAAACTGAACTCTTTGTCTGCGCTTTCCTGTTCAGCCAGTGTCCCCTCCACTTTGTGCGAGTGCCCACATGGAGGTCGTTGAGTTCGCCCTTACAGCCAGCTGGTGTCCAGCCTTTGCTCTGTTTGCTGATATTCCCCCATGTCTTCCCCCTGTTCACCCACAGGGTTAAAACCAAACATGTCACACTCAAGGTTGAGATTAGGTTAAAGTAAGTGCTCTAAGTCTTCATGTATCTGCTGCCAGCTGTGTTTGAAGGGCCAAAGTGGGGCGAGCAGAAGCAGCGGGCAGATAGAAAAGCCTCAGTGGGGGAATAAATGTGTTTGATGGTGATAAACCAGTAATGAGTTGAAAGTAGCCTGTGCTCAGGAGGTTGAACGTCAGTGTGAAGCTTGCCTCTTTGCGATTATTTACTGCTGCTTCTTGTGAAATGTTTTCTGGTTGATGGTACCCACACAGACACCCCAGGTTGGGAAATAATCTGTTCTGATTGGCTGCCAGAGCTGAGCGTGTTCGTGTGTGTGTGTTAGTGTGTTAGTGTGCGTGTGGTAGAACAAGAGAGGGATGGACTCAAATTTGGCAGCAGCTGTGGGGTGGAAAAGAAGGTCAGAATCAAGCAATTTGGCCGCCTGCCAGTGTCCACTGAGTGTGTGTGCGTGTGTGGTTTGCTTTGCGTGCATGTGTGTTTGTAAAAGCTCAAATGCAGATACAGAAAATTGTTTGGTTGTGATTCATAACTATATTGCAGCCTGGCCTCTAAATCAAGCAGTCAGGGGACCTACTGACCCAGACTGCTTCATAACAACCCATCGTTCCTGTTCCTTCCACAAATACAAATCACGGTCGGGTCAGAGAGGACTCAAAACATTTCTTTGTGCTTTTGGTGTTTTGCAACAACAATTTACAGACTATGCATAGGTGTAAGAGGATGCTTTGCATTTTGTGATTAGTTGTAGGACTAAATGAAATATGAAGGCAGTACAAGGGGACAATTTTATATGCACCAGCCACGCCGTTTATCTTGTTAGAACCACTAATGGATAAGTCCTGCAACTCGCTGCTGCTGCTGCTGCTGCTGCTGCTGCTATAGCTATAAATGAAAATCAATTTACACAATGTTATGTTGCAGTTGT
>JAUESF010000006.1:11803112-11814248 GCA_032274765.1 Malacoctenus tetranemus
TGTGTGTGTGTGTGTGTGTGTGTGTGTGTGTGTGTGTGTGTGTGTGTGTGTGGGTGCGTGTGCGTGTGTGTGTGTGTGTGAAGGTCTGGCTGGACCTGTGAGTCAATGTTTGGAGAGACCCAAGTGAGTGAATGACCTAAAAAAAAAATCCCCATTCAGACACGGTTAAGCATGTTGCATCCTCTACAATCTGTGCAAAGTGCTGCTAAAATAACATGCTTACAAACACAGCAACAATAAGGAAAGCAGAACAAATCCGTTACAGCTTGTATGGGAAACAATAAACAAAATGCATGAAAATAATAACTCATGGATCTCTGCAATGGAGAAGACTTCATCCAATACTCAACCACTATTTTTATTGTGACAATTTCTTGTTCAAATTAAGAAGGCAAAGTAGAGGACAAATTGCAAGCAGAAGAGAAATATGCTCCTCAAAGCTGGATGAAGCAATAAATTGTGCAGTTGTGCAAAACATTTCCTAAAACAAACAAAAAAACACTGCAAGGACACTTGGTTATCTTTTTCTGGCTCGGTAGTGAGATTACAGTTGGGATGAGCTCTTCAGAAAGCATTATTATCTATCGGTACTGAAGCGCACAGGCTTCAACATGGGTAAGTGCTGCTTATAGAGTCTTCAATCAATACCAAGCTCCTCAACAATCCGTCATTGGTGATAAGCATGATTCAGATAAGATAAGACTGGGTGCTATTCTGAAAAAAAAGCTGTTTGATGAAGATGAATCTGAGGAATTATCACTGGAAAAATCTTTTGACCTGTGTGACCTCTGAATGTGTTTCAGTTTGCTGGCAACAACAATAATGATGCTCAAAATCTTTCAAGACATGTCACATAAATCTTTCACACAATATTACTTCATGTTTGAGGACTTTTAAATTTTACGAACAGGAAACTAAGATTAAGATAAGAGCAACTTTCAAATTTAAACATTTGTCTTTCAGGTTATCAGTCCGCTGCCCACATACGGGATCCTTTTCTCCTCTTGATCCCAACCTGAAAACGGTGAGCTACATGTACATTGCTGTCTTAAGGAGCCGCCTGCCTGACAGAGACTTCAATATAATTTTGTATAATGTATTCCACATTAGTGCCTGAAGGGATGAGGCTTTGTAAACCAAAAAGCACGAGAGGGATAGAAGAGGTGATGGGGGTAAGAAGGCGTTTTAAAAGTGGAAGTTATTGCCGGAGGGGGAGCGAAGTGGAGGGTGCTGTGGAACTGTGTATATCATACAGGAAGGGATGAGTGTCGGGAGAGCAATCCGAGGATGCTTAATAAGGAGGCAAAGGTAGCGGAGTTAAACTTGGGACAGTGGTAAGTGGGACAGATGGATGGCTTCTGAATATATAACCAGCTTCTGTCTGGAAACCAGACACCCTAAACTGCATGAACTCCAAATTCTATCAGAGTGACCTGTCTGTGACAAGTTTTTTTTCTGTATAAAGTCTTTATCAGGCACTTTTTTTTAGTACTTTCAGATGAATCTTGTCGAAAAAAACAAACCACAGTTTTATACGGGACAACACACCATTAAAGCCAGTTGTTT
This sequence comes from Malacoctenus tetranemus, assembly GCA_032274765.1. Lineage (NCBI taxonomy): Eukaryota > Metazoa > Chordata > Actinopteri > Blenniiformes > Labrisomidae > Malacoctenus > Malacoctenus tetranemus. The sequence continues at coordinate 11,804,679 of JAUESF010000006.1, forward strand.
CGGCAGCGCTGTGCTGTGCATGAACCCATGCATGGATGGCTCCATGTTATTCCGCTTGAGCGCCCTGCGAGCACATTCCCGAGCGCGCATGCGCGGCCTAAGCGCGCTACCGCAGACAGGGGGCGTCAACATGGCGATGTCTCCTCCGCGACCGCACTGACTGCAACCTGCCAATGAGGGAGAGAGAGCGAGGGAGAGACAGAGAGGGGAGAGAGGGAGAGAGCAAACGAGCGAGAGGAGCATAGGCTACCATTCTGTCAAGCCTCCATCCTTTTTTCTAGCCCTATGAATCCCTACACTTTTCCCGGAGGATAGGGTGAATTCAGAGGATTTTTAAAGCACCGCTCCACCTTGTTTTTTTTTTTGTTGTTTTTTTTTTTTTGTAACTGCGCATTGGATGTTTTTTGTGCAGCGGAGAGACGCCCGAGCTTGAAGAGCAGGTGTGAGAGACAGCGGCGACCGCTCCTCTCCTCCCTGTTTCCAAGGGGAAATGTCGAGCGAGAAGCCGGTTTCAGCACCACCGGGCTCTGCTTCTTCGCTCACGGACACAGACTCCCATCCTCCTCCGCCGGGCTCCTCCGCGCAGCAGCAGCAGCAGCAGCAGGTCGCCGCGGGCGCTGGCTCCGGCTCCGGCTCCACCGGGGAAAGGATGGTGTCTGCAGCCGGCTCTATGGTTCTCCCCGCCGGGGTGATCAACCCCGCTGTTCCCATCAGGAATATCCAGATGAAATTCGCCGTGTTGGTGGGCCTGATCCAGGTCGGGGAGGTTAGCAACCGGGACATCGTGGAGACGGTGCTGAACCTGGTGAGTGGAGGCTGGGACCTAAAACACCGAGAGGGAAGCCATAGAATCACTGCGCCCTAACCCGCTATGTTTTATTTACGATGCCTCGCTCCCCTGGTTGTGTGGCTTTCAGGGGGAGATGATGTCATTTGTTTGCTCTGTGGATGGACGTGTTGTTTATTCACCAATGTAAATATTCGGATCGGAATTAGGCTACACGAGGCAAGGGTGAATGAATAAAGCTCTATTATTGTAGAAGCTGAATGAAGCATGTGACCCCACCAAAGCATTGAGGCTAGTCTAATCACCAGCCATTGTTGACTAAATGACCCGCTTGCGGTGCAACACGGAGGAAAAAAAAAGACATTTCGAGTCAAAGTGTGGTGGGCAGAGAGGGGGGGGGGCGGCGGGGGACGCAGGCTTATTCTCCTGACCCCGATATGTACCCCAGAGTGATGCATAGGCAGCTCGTTGCAAACAGCGGATCGCCACAATGTTGCGCGCAGCATCCCGAGCCTCAAAACGGGGGCGATTTTTTTTGTTGTGTGTTTCCTTAAATAGCGAAATCACGCAGGTCTCGCCGGCTCCCTCAAACACGCCGATCCGAGGCGGACAAAGGGCCGATTAGCATTATGCTATCCATCGATATATGCGCGCGTGTGTATGAGAATGGCTCGAATTTATGCACAGGCCTATTGTTGGAGGCAGGGCCTGCATCCTGTGCGCAGAGGAGTGATGTATAGGTAGCTTTGAAGCGGTTAGTGGTTTATATTACTGTGCCTCGAACAGACATTATTTATGGATCAGATATACGTTTGCCACCCCCTCCTCCTCCTCTACCTCCTCCTTTCGTCCTCCCTTACCCCTCCATCCCGAGGTTGTGTCGGCGATGCTGGGCCTCTACCCTACACAACACATCAGAGGATTTAATCCAGCTGGGGAGGAGGAGGTGGGGGAGTGGGGGGGGGGGGGGGGGGGGGCGGGGGGGGGGGGGGGGGTGACATGACTGGTGTGTACCGTTACGAAAGAGATGAGCAAAATGCACAGCAAACGCCGGAGTGCAAGAGTGATGGAAGATATAGGACGCGTGTGCTGGCTGTTTTCCCTCCTCCATGCATCAGGCGATGGCGTGTACTGCAATATGTTACATGCATCTGTTATGAAAAGAGGGGCCCTGATCATTATTGAGTCTCATTTGGGAGGGGGGGGTAGAGCGATGTACACATTTCAGCCTGATTCCAGTGCACAGCTTTCTGCTGGCTGACTATTTCAGTGGTTGTTGCTGCTCGTGGCCTATTTACTCAGTGGATGCGTGGAGCAGGACAGCCTACAGTTGGGCTAAACCATTTTTCCTCTCAGTCAGACTGGTGAGCCGTCCCGATTCAGGATGCCTCTCATCTCCCAATCGATTATTGGTGTACACTGAGAGAGGACAGAGGGGGTTTTCACCGGCTCCCTCCCCCTATCTTGTCTCCCGCGTCCCCCCCGGCTTGCATGGGCTGATAACCATCCATCCTGCTCTGTGGCCTCTTGTCTCACTCTGGTGGGACCGAGAGGAGTGATGCTGCCTGCATAGACTGGCTTGGCAGGGCAGCGCCATGCATTTAAAAGCAGGTGGAGAAGGGTTGGGGGAGGGTGGGGGAGGAGAAGAGCGAGAGTGGAGGAGGAGGAGGAGGAGGAGGAGGAGGTGGTAGGATGCTGCAGTGGCTATGTGCTCAGAAATCACCAGCTGATGCAGCGGAAGAGGAGAGGACTCTGGATTGGTCCAGAGCAGATGAGTGAAGGCTCATCAGAGCATTCAACTGAAATGCTCCCACCTGTATTTTATGTAAATACCTGTTTTTGGCCTAGCATGTTTATTTGTGAATGTTGATCTGATGCATTAACACACAATGACCCAACACCCTGACAAATTAAAGCAGTATGTGTTGGTCATACAAAGCTGTGCTCGCTAAATCCTGAATTGAATAGTCAGGTCTGGTTGCAAGGCTGCCAATAGCTAAGCCTGTTAGGGAATTCTGTTGCCCAGCTCCTTAATTAAAAGAGTAGAAACAAAGAGGTGTGGAGGCAGGAAACCTCAGCGGTCATGCTGCTGGTACAATGAGTCCACTGTGACCCAAAAGCTGATCCATTATTTCAGTCAATGTGGGAGACCACAGCGGCCACATTCTCCGTCCACCCTGGCTGTATTGATCAGATCCCACTGCGGCTTGGATGAACAGATGGTTTGTTGGCTGTATCAGATATGCTCCCTCTTCTACACGGTGTGGCCTTTGGCAAGTGATGAACTATCGAGGGAAAGAGAAGAAAAGGAGGAGATGGGTTCAAATCAAATGGTTTGGGGGTTGCCGGGCTGTTTTTTTTCGAAGATAAAAGTTAACGCGCAGCGGGCCAATTTATGCAGTGCATGTACCCCGGCACATGTGCATTATGTGCATGTACGGCTAGTGGTGAGGTGCTCGGCTATTATCATGAACAAGGCATCACAGTTGTCAAGGCAACGCTGCTCTTTGACTGCCTGCATCCAGACGCTCGACCACCTGGTGTTGCTTTCCACTTCCGGTGTTCTCACGCAGCACTCTGCTTGAGTGTCTCTCTCCGTCTCTCATGCTCTGCCTTTGTCCATGTGTCTCACTGTGTCCTGTTGTCCTTTGATGCTGATGTTTGTGTGAATTGTGGATGGACTCCTGGCAGATACATCACCCAAAACGGCATCAGATTACCGGGAGAGACTTGCCCAAGGACCATTTGTCACCTGGACAGAAAAAAGATCAGGAGTGTAACTGCAACTCTTAGGATTGGAAGACCACCTGCTTCACCACCTGAGACAGGACTTTTTTATATGTTGGTATACAGATGTTTAAGCAGCCTGTTATGGATGTTACGGATCAGTTGCTGCCAGCCACAGAGGTTTGGACCTTCCAACATGCTGTGAGATAATTCTGAGAGGTCACTAGATGATTAACAGGGCAAGAGGAATTGAAACAGATCAATATTTTCCAAATATTCAGCTTTCTTTTGTTTAATTGTTTTTATTTCTTGCTAGTCCTTATGCAGTTTGTACAATGTGTCAGGTCCTAGAAAAAGAACAGGACAGCCTCATTTCCCTTCAGTAGACTTAAATATTTCCACCTGGCAACGCATTGCCTTGTGCTCTCACGTCCAGGACGTTGGACACCACACTTACAGATGACACTTTACAGGATTGGACAGTTTATGGTATCGCAGTGCTCCTGCTGGCTGGCCGTGTCATTCCTGGAGGAGACATTTCTTTTTTTTTTCCCTGTCACCACACTGGTGCTCTTGTGTATTGAAACCCCACATTTTTCCAGGTAATGGTCAGGCCCTTCTCTCCAGAGGCTCTGGTGATTTGCTTTGACATGTTGTGATTTTGGTTCCTTGGCGGAGAAAGCAAGGTGACATGCCATGTTTGTTGATAGAAAGGAGGCGGGCTGCCACATGACCTATCAGTCTGAACTCGGACTATCGTGTATGTGTTTTTTGTTTGAAAAATTGAGACGCATATTTCAGACGCAATGGCAGGCAGCACTGTCAGTCCCCCTGCCTCAGTACTGCACCAGCTGTGTTTATTTATAGCCAGCTTTATCTGGTTGTAATGCTTTTTTTGGGATCAAAACGGTGCGTTTGTCTGGCGGAGGAAACGATCGGTGACATTCTCTGTCTCACTTTTTTGGTCTTCACGTCACTACTTTGCTTTTCTCTCTCTCGTTCACCGTCCGCTGTGGTCAGGTGAAAAATCCTCATTTCCAAAGCCCCTCTCGTGATCCCACCGATTCCCCGTTTGCAAACATCTCATTATCCTTGTCCACACAATCCACAGTCACCACGGTGACCTGATGCTCAAAAAAACCGGCAGAGTCAGAAAAACACAACACAACACAACACACAAAGTGTGATGCGTGAAGGAATCATTCATTTCTATATTGACACTGTGGCCTTGATTGTACATAATTAAATCTGCACACATTGCAAACATTGGATATTTTTTTCTGACCATAGTTAAGGTCAGAAAAAGTGAGGAACAGATAAAGTTTGCATCAGAAAAGGGAATATTTTGTGTTTCTTGCAGTGTGTAAACTCCAGTAACATGCTGGTTCATAATTCACAAACATGCAAGGGGAAAAGGTCACCCCTCCTTAAACCCATGTTATGTGGCTTGCTTTTTTTTTGCCCCCAAGTGGTTTGAAACATCAGTACAAAAATTCAGTGTAATTGAGCTGTTTTTCAAACTTGCCCTGTGGCTGCAGGCTTAGGGCAAAGGCTAACTATTTCCCTGCAGCACTGTAATCTGCTTGCATGGCCATGCAGGGAAAAAACAATGCGTCATCATGTGATTGCACAGCCATGCAGATGAGTCTCGAAACAAGCGTCCCACTAATAGACCTAAATATGCAAATAAATAATGCACAGCCTTGTTGGCGTGGGCTGAGATAAACCCCTCGCTTAAGTGCAACAGATGTTCATTTGAAATTAGTTTTCTAGCTTTTTTTTTTTTTAAGTTTAGTTGTTCTATAGAAAGTGTCGCATCATTCCCAAGTATCACTTTTACTGTTTTACAAAATCATTTTTAAAAACAACTTTTGTCATATTTGAGTTGCCTTTTCTCTAGTCTTTGCTAACTGATGAAACTACATTTAATGGGAGCAATCTCTGTCCTAACTTTCTGAAAACTACATGTTGTTATCAAAAGAAAATATCAGCATTTTTGGGTTTTGTTAAACTTCTGTTTGTCCTTATGTACTTTTTTTTTTACAATGTCAGGCCCCAGAAAAAGAACAGGACAAAAACTTGTTGTTTTTTTATTTTTTGTAAAGCATCACTGCTGATATCCTCATAAAAGAAAAGCGTCGACTTTACACACAGGCCATTGTTGTGACAAGAACTGTATCAGTAGAAACCCTGAAACGTCAACACAAAAACGTCTCAGAGAGCGGATGCACATTTTGTTTGTCTTTTTGCAGTCTTCTGCCAGATGATATTGGGGTTTATTTTTGGGAAAGATTAGCTGCCATAAAGCTGCAGAAGAGCTTAGTCGGTTTGTGCCGGAGGTCTGCAGCCAGCGCGCAACATTAGCTAACGGGGACAACAGTGCCGGTCCTGACCCAGGGGACAGAAGTAAAATGTTTTTACATGGGGTGACCTGCCACTTAAACTGCATCCACATGCACACGCTCACACGCGCAGGCATATGGGCACGCACACAGAGACTGTGTCTTTCTCCCTCGCTCACACACTTGTGAGGGTGCACTGAAAGCTGGAGGACAGAGGGTGTGGCTTCTACTGCAAGGTCATGAATGACTTTGCTATCTATCACACAGCTGGGTTTTCCTGACCTCTGCTTGAGAGGGGGAAGAGAACGAGGTGAGGTGTAAAAGGAGGGAGGAAAAACGCGATGTTGGGAGGTGTCGCACATCTTTACTGCGGTGGAGATGCTTGCGAGAGGAAGACGGTGAACCGAAGGTGGAGAAGTGATGAGAAGGATACAAGCAGTTTTGGAGGGAGTATTGAAAAGTCTGTGATTGTCATTCAGGTGCTCTTTTCTTCTTGAGTGTAGCACAAGTCCGTTTGTAAGGTTTTCTGTGGGGGTCTGATGAGTTCTGGACCCCCTGTGGAGTCTCATCATGCTGTGGGTATCTCTGCTCTCCCTTCCCCTCTGCTTCCAGTGATGCAGAATTGAAATGCAGTTGGGGACCCATGGGCTTGAGTAAATTGGAGAGTTTGCACAGTTTTTGTACAAGCCTGTCTCGGATCCTTTCGCATTTTGAGCGTTAATTGGCCATTTTTCTTCATCAGTCACTTGCCACACTGTGGGATTAGCTTGTGCGGTCTTGTTAGCATGGCTAGCGCTCCTATTTCTTCCACAGTGGCGTGCAGGACAAACTAAAAACTGTCTCTACAGTGTGACAAAAATCAAGGGAATGAAAACACCCAATTAAAATCTTAAATGTCAAACACTTTTTGCTTTCAAATCCTCCGACTAGCAAGCTGCCCTGCAACACATTTCTTTAGAGTTAAACAAGCACTTTCCAGGTGTGACGTTGATTCCTCCTGGTTTCATTATGGTTTGTGTTTCAGAATCTGGGACTGGAATTATAACCCGATTTGTGTTGAACTGTCACCGGGCTGATTTGTATGCATGTGTAAGAAGCATCCGGGCTAAACCGTTCACCTCTCCGTGTCTTGAAGCACCTCAGTTCTGCCTCACTTCCCTAAATTCCTCCTCATCCTTCGTTAGCTGCTATTTCCAGTTGCAGGATTTTCCGGGGCTAAGCCGTGTAAGATTTTTGGTGGGGGTGCCTTCTGGGAATGGAAAAAAAAAACCCACTGGCAAATAAATAAATAAAAAAAAAAGCTGTCCCATCCATTGCTCAACGATACCTTTTGTTACTTCTCCATGGCTTCCTCCATCTCTCCATTCTTTATCTCCTCTAAGCACATCCATCCCCCTAACCCCTCGGTGTAATCTCGTCCCTCGCTCCCTGGCTCCCCTGGCTGGGTGAGGCGGCTGTTGGATGAATGTGGATGATCTCTATTGTGAGGAGGTAATGGAGCTGTCTGCGGTGCCATCCCTCTCTGGTTCCCCTACTTTGGACACTTTCTCCTTTGACTCATCTCCTCCACATTTTGAGCTGGGAGCAGACGTTCTGTTGTTAACCGCGTGCCTGCCAGCACCTCCTACCTTCAGTCGCTCGGCTTTTGTGGGTGTGAATGTCGAGCTGAAGAGAAGGGCGGGAGGAGGTGACATGAAGACCTTAGGCCCGGCTTTTGCTCTCCCTGATGAAAGACAGTGAAAGAAATGAATTGCAGGACTGAGCGGTGCATTACCCGAGGGCTCTTTGAAGCTTTACATCATCATATAGGTTCTCCTCTGCTGTGCTGTGTTTCTTTACCACTGGCTGAGTATTAGTGTCTGAAGGAAACGTTAAAAGCTCAATTGGAAGAGTGTCTCATTTCTCTCAGCTTCCAATGTTTTATTTTAAAGGTTTTTCACATCCTTAACACTGGTTAATAGTTATGTATTTGTGTGCATAAGTTAAAACCTTAAAATGAATGAATGAATGAATGAATTCATCCATCCATCCATCCATCATCTCCCGCTTATCCGGAGCCGGGTCGCGGGGGCAGCAGTCTCAGCAGAGACTCCCAGACTTTCCTGTCCCCGGCCACCCCCCCCAGCTCCTCTGGGGGGACCCCAAGGCGTTCCCAGGCCAGCCGGGTGATGTAGTAATTTTTCAAATTAAATTGTATTCATTGACTTTTGATGCTTTCATGCTATTTACTGCATGTTTTACATTAGTGTGTGATTTATTGTACGCGAACTGGAAACACAGAGTCAAAACGTCCACAGTTTTTCAGTTGTTTTGGCTGTAGCAATAATTTTTGAGACATGGATGAGTCCTTAAATGTCAATAAATGTGTACTTCCTCTAATGACACTCTGCAAGTAGCCTACTCATGTTACTTTATTCTTGAAATCTCTCATTACCAAGCTAAACTCTTTGTATTTAACATTGATTATTTACTGTTTTCATGATCTGTTCATCTGTCAGCAGGGACTAATAAAGGTTCACTGTAATGGAGACAGTAGTGGTTCAGGTGTCTACTGCGGTCTCTGTTCCCGGCCGGCCAAACCTTTGATGAATAATTTTCCTCACTGTCCAGTCCAGTCAAATAAAAACACCAGACAAGCACTGCCGAAAAAATACAGTCACGCAGGAAAAGAGACAGTGAATCATGGGGTTCAAAGGCTTGTCTGTCATGCGGCAGACAAGCCAGCATTAAAGTCATTTATAAACACAAAGAACAGGAATAGAGGAACACAATATTTCACCTGCACCGATCTAATATTCATGTCTTTTGTGCAGTTCCCTCGAGGGGTTTATCGCAAAAGTGAATGAGAATAGTTCACAGATTGATCTTTAAAATTGAAAGCCTGAAGCACTGAGAGACTTGCTGAAAATTTACTAAAAATATACAAAGAGATCGACTAAAAATGTGGCAGGAGGCCAAAGCAACAGCTGATGTTGTACTTTACTTTGTCCAATAGTAAACATTCAGAGAACAAACAAGGGCTTCTTTGTATATGTAAAACTGTAAGCGCTTCATTGTTATTACTTATTAATTCTAATAATGTTGTGACTAAATCATTTTTTAGACTCCAAACAATATTCATATTTACAGCTTCATGTGAAGGCTTTTAAAAGATTTCATTGTCTTTCCTTTTGCACCATGCTCCTATTGTGTCTGGATGGTTTGTGCTTTTGTGTCTGTCTCTTTCATGTTTCCCATCCCACAAAAATGTGGATTTTTTTGTGTGTGATTGTTGTGGGATGATGGGAGGTGTGTGTGTGTGTGTGTGTGTGTGTGTGGGTGGAGGGTGGTGGGGGGACACGTGTATGTCTGGATTTTGAGGGATCTCCATGCACAACATTTGGATGAAAGACTTTTTGGAGACAGTGATGCTGCTTTGTTGGTTTTTATTAGCGCATATGTGTGCGTCCTTACAGTCTGTCAGCCCTGCAAACGTAGTAATCTGGTAATCTGCAAATTATAACAAGATGCTTTGTTTGAACTACCTGATGTTTGTGTGTGTGTGTGTGTGCCCCCAAACATCCTCGAGAGGTGATAAATTACTGTTCCTACAAACCCTTTGCTTTAGTCTCCTGCACCTACATCTGCACATTTACAATGCGCGTGCGCACACACACACACACACACACACACACACACACACACACACACACACACACACACACACACACACAC
>JAUESF010000006.1:11814255-11826782 GCA_032274765.1 Malacoctenus tetranemus
ACACACACACACACACACACACACACACACACACACACACACACACACACACACACACACACACACACACACCTTACTGGAAGCGTTGCTAACTGTGTAGCTATTCATCATGCTGCATACCGCAGTGGCCAAATTTTGATCATAGCTAACTTTGTAGTGTGTGTGTGCATGCGTGTGCGTGTGTGTGTGTGTGTGTGTGTGTAACTTTAAATTTCCACATTAGACATCTAGCATCTCCCTGCTCCTCCTACAGCCTGTTAAACAGTGTCAGTCACTGTAACAAGTCATTTACCACCACATTAGCTTGGTTAGTAGATCCACACTCTGTATTCAGCCAAAACCTTTTTCTACTTTAGCTCCTTGTTAACACTGTCAGTGTGCTGCGCGCACACACACACACACACACAGTTGCGAACGTATCAGTACGGCATGTTCCCTACATGAAATAGACTCTTAACTAGTCACTGCAGATGAGAGATCCCAAAAGGATTCAGTCTAATAAACCCACTTCAGTAATGACAGAGAGCTGGAGATGAAAGGGAGGGTTAACAAGTTTCAGCTTTCAGACAGCAATTCTTCATAACACTGCACGGCTTGATAAGGGAAAAAAAAAGGCCTTGGTAATGTTTTGTGGGATCCAGATTCAACTCGTTAACCAGGCCAGACAGCGAAACACTGTGCTACTTTGATTGTGCCCCTTTTTCGTTGGGGTGATGCTGCCCGGGTGATGCTGCACTGGTTTTAGCACACACACAATAAAAGGCAAGTGCGTGCGCTGTGGTTTATATCAGCGAGGGAAATAAGCGCGGCCTCACAATCTGCTGCAGCGTACCGGGTCTGTGTTTGACAATACCATTCTGAATGAGGGCTGAATGTCAGTCAGGGGGGCCGACAGCCGCCAGGTTTTGATGTTTGAAGATACGATGACTTCCATGTTTGATGTTTGAACAAGACTTCAGGGTGGTCAGACTTGCTTGGGGGCTCCAGTGAGACTGTATTCAAACACAGTGAGTGTATCTGACCAAATGCTAATACAGGCAGGTGTGTGTGTTTTTTTTGTGTAGTATCTAGTAGCATGACATTTTACACAATAAAGGAGAACAGCTTTGGTCACTGTGAGAGGTTGTTTTTGAGCGGTGTTTATGCTGGGATTTAAGTTATGCACCATACATTGCTGTTAATATTTGGTAGAGTCTTTGATGTCTGTCCTGGTTAATTTTAAAATAAATTAGCGATTTAAGTGCATGCAAAATAACAGTTTTATAACATGTTTAGTTGCAGTCACTATCAAATTGCTGAACTTGATACAGATATTTTTTTAAATGGTTCGTAACATGGCGTTAACATCCTGTAAGGATGTCGAATTGGTCAAAATGTCTAATCAAACACTCCTCACCACTTCATGACGTCTTTCTCACCACACCGAGAGACTCAGGCGTGCACTGAAGTCATTTATTTTGAGCGGCTCGTTTTGGATCTGTCTGAGAGGTTCAAGGACATTTCACAGTGTTGGTCGTCTGCTTTTTCAGAAAGAAGACTTTCGTGTCTCCTCAACAGTGACTCGCTTTATTATGAGCTGAAATCAAGAAAATATTTAACAACTGCAGCTGAGTTTTGGGGACAGCAACCAACTAAGGGTTTGCAATGAACGTGGAATTTTGAAATACATTTTCTTGGGAAATAATTTGAAAAATTGAACTGGTGACAAAAAAGTGCTTCAATGTGGCAGAACAAAATTAGTGATGTTTTTATGAAAAGCAGAAAAAATGAAATAAGATAGAGCAGAATGTAGAATAAAGATCATAGAGCATCTTCCAGAGTGTGGTTAAGTACTGAATAAATGACAAGCATGAAAATACACTCAATTATTACAGGCTTATGTCATAGTGACAATATTCTCTACTAACTCACAGGTTACTATGAGCAAAGGAGCACAATTTACAGTGACGCGTTAGGTCATGTCTCTTCTTCTCTTGTCCCAGTTACAGTAGCACAGGTGATATGGATATCTGGTTTCATCTCACCAGGGTTGAGCCTCACACCTCCCGCGAGCACTTTCACACTCGGGAAACCGTGGAACCGAAAGGTGGAAGGAAGGATTTCACACCCAATACCTGGCTGCCGCTGTGACTCACAGCCCTCTGACTCCCCCCTTCCATCTCACCCACTGAACCGCCTGCCTCTCGGCCCCCACACGTCGCTGCGCCGCTCTCCTCCCCTCCCCTCCGTGAGCCCCAGCCAGCCCCCTCCCGTCACAGTCAGACCATAGTTGCAGTAAAGCGGTTGGAAATAAAGTCTGTGGATGAAGAAATGCAGAGTGTAATTATCAAGTGCATGTTTGGACTCCAAAGAGTCTCGGTTTGTCTCTTCATGCTCAAGTGGGAATTGCGTCACATTTTTTGTTGCACAAAGAAGTTAATCCATCGCACAGCTCCACTGTGTTCCCATCGAAAACGGAGAGCGACTGAGTATTTGATTTCAGAATCATGCACATATGCATTGATACATAAGTACTGCCTTCGCTTGATATTTGGAAGTGACTCACCCCCCCCCTCCCCCCATCCCCACAGTTGTTTCTCCTCCTGACATTTTCGGGACATTTGTTTTTTAATCTTTATCTTTCAATCCTCCCCCCTTTTTTCACCCCCTATGTGTTTATTTTCTTTTACAAGTATCTGGCCTCGGCAGGGACGAGAGACTGAGCTCTCAAGGCTGTGTGTGCGTGCTGGCGATGCACTGTGATATTTGAGAATGGATTTTGTGTTGATATGACCTTTTGATAGGAAATTGTTTTTTTGGGAGTGAATTTGACATTTGACATAATCATCTGGGGAGCCTGCAGTTCGTTTTAGGCAACTATCTTGATAACATTCTGCTTTTGAACTGTGAGGGAATGTTAGATAACACTATTGTTGTAAATTGAATAATCCTTAATTAACATACCAACAATTAACCTGAATATAGGGGGGGTTTAGAAAGCCGATACACGTCTGAATGGCCGTAATTTTAATTTGCTATTTGGTGCTGGAAATTTAACAACTAATAATTGCCGAGTTGTCCTTCAGGCTTTTTTTTTTCTACTTTTTGCCTAATTATTGAAGCATTCAAATTTTAACACATCAGAGTACCTTTTGCAGCTGTACAAATCCCACAATCTAACTGAGCTTTCTTGTATTCATTAGTTCACCATTAAAATTACCTCGATATGGTTCTGTTTGCAAATTATCTCATCATATTGGAAGCTACCAGATCAAGTATTTATGTGTTAAATCCCTTAAAGCCATGGAAATAGGGAAAACTTCCTCGAGTAAAAATCGAAAAAGCTGATGCGGGGAAAAAAAAACAGGGTTTATGTAATAATTTAGCATCAACCAAAACGCGAGCAGATTTGAATCTGAGATGATTGCCACAAATACAAACTTCAGACGGTTCCCTTTCAAGGTTTTCACTTCCAAAGCGAGAACGTCTTGACGACTGCTGCAGCGTTGTTACTGCTGTGTCTGCTCCACTTCAAACGACGTGAGCTTCAAACGGCGCGTCTCCGCCGCCGCCGTCCGGCGTGGACAACAAGTCTGAAGTGATGCTGATGTAGTGACAGGCCTGTAGCACAGAGACACAGTGACAGAGGAGCAGTTGAAGCTGCGACTGAGACTTTTCATGCCAAAAAAAAAAAATCCAACATTTTGATAAGAGTCAAATGTGGATTCTGCTGTGTGGAAATATATAACACGGATGTCTAATTTAACTATTTATAAAGTTTATTACATGCATGTGCAAAGTATGTGGTCTCTTCTGGTACAATGACATAAAGCACATCATGACTGCTAAACCTCCAGCCCTTTTTTTATGTGTGCATGTGTGTGCGTGTGTCATTCCCGATCCTGTCTTATGATGATGGATTACTGGGTCTCATTGGAGCTGCTTGCTGCCTCTCTTATCCTCCATCAACTGTGGCTCAATGGAACAGTGCTCTCCATTGTTTTGGTGGATGGTGAACACTCGCAGGGACGCGTGTGTGCGTTCGTGCGTGCGCGCGTGTGTGTGAGTGCTCACACACATGCGTCCACACATCCTATCTGCTGCAGCGCATACGCTCCGCCAAACCAAACAAACAGATTAGTGATCCTGAATTGCCACCGGCTTGGTTTGAGTCAGGTCTGCGGGGCTTATCTGGCGACCTTTGAACTCAACATCAGCCAGTCTACACCTGCCCCGTCTCACAGACACACACTCGGATGCACTCGATGAAAAAGCCCCATTGTCATTCATGACTCAATATGGGACAGTGAATATTTAAACCTGTCAATTACAGATGTTTGCACATGTTCTGTACATTGTTGCAGACTGTTTAAACTTGTGTTAATACACACAATTCACGAGATAAGAATATCAGCTTTTTTCCAGTTATTAGAAAGCAGCGAAGATATTTGTTGTGCTGTATTCACGTTGGTGCTCATCGACGAATTCTTTTTAAAATCTGTTGAATGATTAAAAATGCTCTAAAAAAGCAAAACCAAGGGGAATCAAGAGTCCATTGCAAACCTTTCTGTAAATTGAGTGCAAATCTTTTTATTATGACGTGTATCTACGAAGCAGAAAACACAACACCCTCTACATTACCTGATGCAGTATGGCTGATTTCTCCTAGTCACAAGGCTGTACATGTTTGCTGCTTCCATCCACGTTCGAGTTGAGTCAGGAGACACAGTTCGAGGCCTGGTTATAGTGCAAAGGATGAGCCTTGAGTCTTTCCTTTCTCCTCTGACACACGGTGATGTCTTGGTTACTTTCTATCTTGAGAAAAAGGAGCTGAAATGACTAAGCTGTTGCGATGTTCCCTCGCCAGAATGAGCTTTTTTTCAGAAAAGGACAAAAATGTGACATATTGCTCCTTACCAGCCTGCCTCGACGCTCAAACATTTGACTTGTGCCTTTTCTCTGCCCTTTGTATCTGCCAAATTTCAGAAGTGTGTCTCATTTGTTTCACGCCGTCTTTCCAGTGGCGACCTCTCAATCACCGCCTCTCCTCCATGCTACTTCTCTCTCCGCCTCTTTGTCTCTCCTCTTTGCTCTTTCTCCAGCTTTCTCTCTCAAAGCTTTGCCACTTAAGATGTTTTCTCTCGCCCTCCTCTCCTTGACATCTTTTCGTCCCCCTGGTGAGACAGGGTCCTTTTCTTGGTGATGAATCTCAAGGTTTCAACTCATAAATCAAAATAGCTGCTGTTGTCAAAAAGCCCGGGCTTCTTCCTCATAGAGTGAACATTTTTTTTGCTCTGAATCGTAGCTTTTAGATTTCATCCAAATGCTCATTGTGATGTTTAAGTAACTGAAGTCCATGAAGTCATTTATTTTGTTAAACTCCTCCATCGCAAATGGAGATCCTGGGGTATTTCTGTGCTGTTTTTTTTTTTTTCCCCCCGACAGCTATCGATGCTTTCAAAATTGTCAAAAGTGCGCCTTCTTCTGATCAGCTATGGCTGCTTGTGATTTAGTTTAGCATATTTTTAGTCCTGCTTATTCCCTCCTGCTGTTGTGGACTAAACTGAGAGCAGATCAAAGTTAAAGAAAAAAAAAAAGCAGTCCTCCAAAAAGGCTATAGCTTGAAAAGTGTTTCACAAAGAAAGATGTAAATTTATTCATGA
Source organism: Malacoctenus tetranemus (assembly GCA_032274765.1). Taxonomy (NCBI): domain Eukaryota; kingdom Metazoa; phylum Chordata; class Actinopteri; order Blenniiformes; family Labrisomidae; genus Malacoctenus; species Malacoctenus tetranemus. The sequence continues at coordinate 11,819,898 of JAUESF010000006.1, forward strand.
GAACGAGCCAGTGGTTTAATTTTAGCTGAGAGGCATGGCCTTACACGGCGCTTCGATTCAGCCGGGCTCAAACGCACACTTTCACTCACTAAATTTTCAGGATAAATTGCTCCATGCAGATTATACACATAGAATCTGAATAAAGACATGCGCTTCCTTTTAATTCAGAGTTAAATATTGGCACAGAATGGCAGAGTTGTTCAGCCTGCATGTTCAAATAGAAATTCAAAACGTTCAGATTAATATAGACTCCGTTACAAAAGCTATCTAAGGCTGCAAATCGATTTGACAACCTCTATTTTCCTCACTTTCTTTTTCTTGCTTCATTTGAACACACTTGTGTCTCGCTGCTTCTGATGCTGTTATTTATCTGTTTATTTAGACTTTGACATCATTTTAGTTAATGACCCACAGAAAAAAGACAATGTGAGGAAAAACCTACAGTAGCTTCAGTTTCTTTACTACAAACTGAAAGTTTGCATGAACTCAGAAATATGAATTTGTTAAAAAATGTTGCTTCTTGTCAAAAACTGACGTATGAATTAAAAGCCCGATCGAATTGATTCGACTGATCATTCATCAATCATTCACACAAAACTGTTTTCTTCACTGTCCTCGTCACTTTTTATGCGTTCTCCACTTTGTTGTTTTGCAATAATATTAGAGTCCCAAACAACTTGCAGCACATGCAGTATCAGAATTTGTTACCATATTTCGGATTTACATGCAGATTTTCTGATCGTTGCTGATGTATGCCGGCAAAGCTTCGTAAACAATCTTTGCAAATAATCTATGTGTTTGTGTGTGAGTGAGCGCGAGCTTCGTGTGGCATTTGGTGGGACAAAACAGGGGGAAAAAAATGTTTTTTGTTTGTTACCCAATAGCATGTGACAAGGCTTATTGCTAGATCCGTTACTAAGCCTCTTTGGCCAATCAGGTGGCAGACATTTCAAACTGCAGTTGGATGAAGTCAGCTTTGTGATCACTTGGCTGCAGTCGCCAGTCCCTGCTGGTGTGTACGTACATGCATGTGTCTCTGACCTGGATTTTTATTCCCTAAGAATATCAGCCCAGAACACTGTGACTCTGTCTTTCCTTGCTTAAAGCGGCAGTGCCCACAAACAGCGACTCCCTCGCCACTTTTTTTTCTGTCGTATTTTTGCAGTCCCAGACTTTTCAGTCCTTGAGAATATTGATGGTATTAATACAGTAATTAGTGCATTTGCAGCTTCAGCTGTTTGTCAATGAATTTTGCAGCCCCAGCAGAGGATTTCCAACCAGTTTCCTCTGCGCTGGTGTATCTGTCAGTGCAGAGAGCAGGAGCTGTCCGTTGTGCTGAAAAGAGCTTGCTGTATTTGTCAGTCTTCTCTGTTTATCTGTCATTTCTCTCTGCTTTCCCAAGCAAACATTTACACCTTTACCATCACAGCGCATTTCCTGTCTGCCCTATTTTTGACGTCTGACCTCACTTACTGGCAGCCTCCCCCCTTTTTTCTCCTCTTGATCCCTTCCCCTACATTTCTTCCCCCAAGTTCTTCCATCTTATTCGTCCTCCTTGCAAACAGACTTTTTTTTTTCTCCCAAGCTTGTCGAATGCTAACAAGGTTTGGCCTCATTATTATTGGATTATTTTGTGACGACGCTCTGCATCCCTGCAGTTCTCCCACTCCGTCTGCACTCTTGTGTCCTTTTTGTGTTTACTCATGCTGTCATTCATGTGATTCGCTGCTGCTCCTGTGAGCACGTATGAATGTGTCAGTGATGAACTGAGTGAAAGTGTGAATGACTAAGACCTACAGGACTCTCTGCAATGAATTGTTTAAAAGGCTTTCGCCCTTTGAATGCTGAGCGTGTGTGTGTGTGTGTGTGTGTGTGTGTGTGTGTGTGCGTGTGTGCGTGTGTGCGCTTTGGCTGACTTTTTTTCAAGTGTCTGCGTGCACTTTTCTCTTTGCGTGCACGGCGTGTTTTAACTTTGCTCTTGACAAGGCTTGAGTCAGATGTTGGAGGCGGGAAAAGGCACACTGAACTGGTCTGCGGTGAACTGGAGACTTTCTAAAGGCTTTCATAAAGACAGATCTCAGCAGGTATTACTGTCTCATCTTTCCCCTCTTTCTCCTCTCTTTCATCCAGCTCCGTCTGCTTGGTTTCTGGCAGCTGTAATAGAAACTGACAACCCAATACATGGGAACACTCAATAGCGTTACTGTTCTTTGATGTATGTACAGACGCATACACGTTTATGGTTATTCTTGTGGTGAAGGTGCCCAGGCTGCTGGGCTCCTGGCACTGAGAACACAAATGTCAGCTTTTTGAATTTAATGGAATGGGGGAGCGTGTGCTTATTTGGTAAATTGGAGGGAGCGTTTGCTTGATTGGAATTTGTCACCTTTCCCAGAGAGCGCCCTCGACAGCGTCACACCAGCTCACTGGGAACAAGCCCCCTTTGCCCATAGGCCACTATGTTTATGCATATGGATTTTCCCATATATCATATGAGGCCATAAAATGGTGCAAGGACTGAATAGCTAATTTTTAATTTAGCATGCTGTGTGCATTAATGTGACACACAAATATGCATGCTACGTATTGATCCAAGTTCCTGCTCGCGATTATCTGCAAACCGACTTTGACTCAAACTGTTACTGTTTCTGTTCTGATAAAAATGTTTTTTTTTAGCAAAATCATGTCTTCTTTTGAAATGCCATATTTTCAGATTCTATATTTTGATTTTTATCCCGATTTCAAAGCTGGAACACATCCAATCCAAGACTATGGAGGATGAGCTGAGCCTTTGGGCAACCTTATTTTACAACCTTATTTTCCTCTGTTTCCACTCAATTGGCCCTTTGGTTGGCTGGATTATGAGTGACAGAGAAGTGAGAAGGAGAACTGTTGATGTCAGAGAGGAAAGTGTGGTTGCTGCACAGAGCTGCTGCATGTGGCTGACGTATCAGCTTGTAATGATCTGCCATCTGCACTCCCCTGCTGGGAAAATGCAGAGAGAGAGATAGTTTGTGTGTGTGTGCTTATGAAATAATGCAATGTTCATGCTATGTGGCTTGTTCCAGTTTGTATTTGCTGTTTGAGTTCTCCTCTTCTATTGGTGACTTACAAATGACCACATCAGTCTTGTCTGTGGGATAAGAACCAAGGATGTGTTTTGCACGTCCAATAGTCTCAGTCTAATCATTTAAAGTGGTCTGTCAAAGATCTGTCACTTACGCTTATAACGAAACCCAGAGGTGGTGTGACGACCTGAACCGTTCTGTAATTCTTTGTCTTAGTTTCAGAAGTTTACAAATGATATGTAGAATTTTATAAGGCATGAATTTAAAGCAATGGGCCATGAAGAACTGGTGTTTTTTCCCATCTGAGTGGCAGCAATGCTTTTATCATTTCACTTTGTTTAACCTTTCATTTCTTGACAGAGTTAATTGCCACTGGGACGTGGGTGACTGTGCACTCCACAGGATTGATCCGTCCTCACTAAATCACACTGTCAAAATGACAAAGTGCCGTCCGATTTTACCTTCATTTTTGGGCAAAAAAAAAAAAAAATTGGTTATTGCTCCCTGTGAACTCCACCCTGGCGTGAGGCTGTCAGGATGAGGCAAACTTTGTGCAGTGCAAACAAAAACTTTCTCGAGTGCACACGACGGTCTGGTCACTGTCAGGTGAGAAATCAGGTCCATCTCGGAGGAAGCTTGTAGTTTCTGTTTGAAGAAGCGCCTGGAAAGTTCAGCGCAGAACCTCAAACACAGAAGTCAGTCATGACATTCTGGGCTGTGTGGTGACTCAGCAGTGCTGCCAAGCACCCAGCAGCATCACGGACCAGGTTTCAACCATCACATGTTGTCAGGTTGTCTCCACAGCACAGCGGACTGTTTTCTGTCTGATGGTAACGGCAACGTGAGAGTGAAAAAAGGCCCATTACCAACGGGTGTAGCTCATGTGGATTTCCTCATTTTTCTGATTTCACCACTTCACTTTCATGTCTTTAAAATAGATTCTCCTCCCTAAAGGGATTTGTGTCATCACTATTTTACAGTTATTCCCTCACAGACACAAGATGTGTGCCCAGATCACTCGACACAAGCGTTGCGACTCGAAATAGCTACGTAGGTCACAGAATGGCCTCCCCAGCCTGTACTGGCCCGAACCAGTGTGGATTTATGTAATCGCTGGTGGGTTCTTTTTGCAGTGTGTGATTTGAGTGTGTGTGTGTGTGCGTGCGTGCGTGCATGTGTTTGTTGAAACAATGTACCTCCTCAGACTACTGTGCTGTGCTTTCTGCAGTGTACTTCACTCCTCTCTCGTCCTTCCTCTCTAAAGCTTCAACTAAAAGCTGCACACTTGAAGGAAAACGGCTCTATTAGATATTTCCATTCATTCAAGAGTGTTGATGTTTATTTGGCTCACCCCGTCTGCATAAGTGTGTGTGTGTGTGTGTGTGTCTGCTGACTGTGATTGTGACGTTTCTCGCTCTGAATAGAGTTTTTGAGTGGGGGCTGTGTTCAGTCCGTTCTGCCATCTGTGCATACGCTGGTATGAGGGCCCATGGGAAATGCAGTCCGGGGGGTGATCGCCTCCCCCGTCTTTGTCTGGAGGCAACTGTCAGTCAGCATGTCATTATTGATCTCAATCTCCGAGGGAGAGCGAGAAACTGCCTTTCTTTTTCCTCCACTTTTTCAAGTTATGGCTTCTATTTTATTTTATTTCATTTTCTGTGCTGCAAGTTTTACTCCCAAAAGTTTTCGGGAGATCCAAAATCATCATATGCAGCCATGATCATCGTTTGTTACTGTTTTATGTTTTGATCTTCATTGTGAACCAATCCGTTATCTTCGATTTTCTTTGAGCAAAATTTGTCACTTGCAGCAAAACAAAAGAAAGCTCTGACACTCATATTAGCTGTCTGGGCAAGAAAAACTGCTACATTTATGATTTCTAACGAGCAATCAGCCACCGACTTATTGCTGTTTAGGGTTTTTGTCAACATGAAATCCATATATCAGCTTTAGTCTTGGGGCTGGTATTCTGCAATAAATGTCCTTGTCACTCTCTGGTTTTAAAACCCCAAGTAAACTGACCTTAAAGCTGTGGAAAAAAACAAAGTTTATCCCTGCATATGAATCTGAGCCGGTGATAAAATGAACTGCTGCTCTTATCAATGCAGTTGACCAAAAAACGAGGTCATGCAGAAAACAGAGTGTGGATTATTGAGTGTTTAGTGGCCAGTTTAGCCCTCGTGTAATCCATATCTTTGTGGAGATTTGCCATGGTCATCACTGGAGCACTAAACCCTCCACTGCACATTGTAAGGCTGCGGGCAATAAAATCGCTCTGCCGTCCTGATAAGAGAAGCACAATAGCAGTCAGCTGCTGGCTCCCCCTCGTTTTTCCTTCTCGCTCCGTCTCTCCTGTTTAGACCCACAAATACACCGTTTTTCATCACTGTTCTCCCCTCTGTACAACCGGCCTCCTCTTGCCCTTTTTTTTTCCCCAGTTTACACCGTTGGTTCTCTTGTTTGTTTTTCTCTCTTTTATCCCGCTCTCTTGTGCTGTTTTTTTACCCTCACTCTCCTTCAATTTCGCTCTCCTGCGCTCTGCTGAGCCCTCTTGGCGAAGCGTTAAGTGTATAATCTGTGATCTCATGTCTAGATGGGCCTCTCGTCTCCTCTCACTCTGCGCACAAAGGGGCTGAATGGCCGCGACTCACTCCGGGGACACAAATGAGTAATGAGCCACACACACTTGCGCGCACACTCGCGCAGACACACGTGCACAAACACACCAAACAAACACACAGACGCGACGGCACCGCTCGAGCGCGCTCCCAGGGGCTTTGAAGTTGCATATTGATGATTCTGCTTCCAAAGGCTCAATTGAATGTGCAGAAGCAGAGGAGGCGGCTATTGACCATCCGCTCGCCTCTCTGACCTGTCATCTCTGACGGCCGTAATGAGCAACAGGTGCCTCTTTTGCCAGCTTCAGCCTTGATAGTCATCCAATATTCAACAGTCAGTCAGAGTAATCAGCCAGCGTAATCACTTGTTTGATGTGCAATGGCAGCACGACATAATGGATTGCGGCGGGTCGGTGGGAGATTGTTTTCGATTAAATAACTGTTATTGTGATTAATGCAGCACCTTTTCTGGATACGTGAGCTATTTTTATTTGTAGGCTAAAATGCAGAATGAAGTGACTTGATCCCAAATATCGATTGGATGGTGGAAGCAAGTCGGACTTCAAATCTGAATGAAAACAAAAGAATAGCTAAATGTGTGTGAATTGTTTTCAAGTAGGGACAAACAAAATAAAACCGTCACTGTCTTTTTGTGTGTATAAAACACATTTCAGTAATACTATGTAGATATTGATGAGGTAAAAATTAATCACAAATCTGCATTCCTCAGTATTTATGATGTCATAGAGAAATGTTTTATTAGAGTCATGATCTCGTAGACACCAAAAATAGAGCTTGAAGCAGGAAATTAAATGATCGACAATCCTCCCCCACAGCTTACATGTTGCTAATAACTTTAACAATGGCTTTATTCTTCCTCTGCGTCCCTGGAAGGCATGACAGTGTGACAGTAAGCTGTCATTAATCATACCAGGACCCAGGCCGCCCTCCTTATTTATTATTGCTCCTTCTGCTGCTGCAGCAGCATGTCTTTGGCTGGAAAAGGCCTGTTGCCCTTGAAGCAGCTCTGCACCGTTTGTGAGCAGCGTTGCCAGTGAGAACGGGTCAGATGGACAGAGGGATTGTTTGTTTTACCAGCCTCCTTATGAGAGCAGGTTTTGGCTGGTTGAGGAGCTCACTCATATAAGCTCTTTGTGGCATAAAGACCGTCCTGGCAGTCAAGGCCGCCGCCGCGGGGT
>JAUESF010000006.1:11840576-11860519 GCA_032274765.1 Malacoctenus tetranemus
CACACACACACACACACACACACACACACACACACACACACACACACACACACACACACACACACACACACAAAGCGCTGAGAAATCTTGTGCCACATGGTGAATGAGATCCTAGTGTTTTGCCACTCTCTTCTTCTAACATTCACTGCAAAAGTGGATGAGTTGAGATAAGGTTTGTCAATTAAGACCTGCACACTGGCCCTTTACCGCACTGTCAGCATTATGCCACTATCCCGTGCACAAACAGGCACACACATTTGTGCATGCACACACAAACAACCACACATCCACTTGATGAGATGGCCTTCTGCAAGATGTGCTGACCCAGTAGAATCCCTGCGCTGCCTAACAAAGTTCCCAGTGGTTTCATTTGATCAATTTATAAGCCAACATGTCTCGCATCATTTTGTCTACCTGCACATGTGTTAATGTGCTTACGTGCTTGTGCCGTTTCGTGTATCTCAAGCTATGTGTGTACAGGGTGAAATTCTAGCATCCTCTCCTCCTCCTCCTCCTCCTCCTCCTCCTCCTTCCTGCCATCCTGCCATCCTGCTCTCCATCCCAGTCATGTCCACAGGGAAGCCACTTCTAATGTCTCAAATGAAGACAAAGATGTGCACACGCACACACACAGACCATGCATTTTGCAGTGTATGTTGAAGATAGTGAAAGGTATAGAATAAGCTAGTGAACGAGCTCAGCGGCAGGATTTTCTTTTGTTCTTAAACCCTCAGAAAGCTTTACAGAGAGCCACAAAGTAAGGTTGTAGGAGGGAGCGCGCTCATGATTGCTGAGACATAAATAAGGAGAAAAACATCTTATTGAAAACATACTCTGGTGTCGTTGACGAAAGAATATCTGTGAATCATTCCATAGCCGGACACTACGGTCAATATTCTCCAAGACTTTATGCTTATTCAATAACAAGTTCAGAGTTGCCAATAACACATTTTGCTCACCACGGGCTTTAGCAGGTTTACTTATACATTCGTCAGGTAAATGTGTTGCACTCTCTCACCAGCCAGCAAATCAAAATGATTTGCATGAATATGAACCATATCTGGTACTTACAAGTAGGCGAGGCAGCACCTTTTTGTAAAAAAAAAAAAAAAGAGGAAGAAAACGAATAAGTAACGATAAAAAACAGCACTTCTCTTAAAAGAGACACATTGTGGCTTTTTTGAGAGATATGACTCCTTGTGTTCAGGACGCACTCTGTTCATGAACGAACCTGAATGTTTCAGAGCTGAACATAAAACAACATATTGTTGAAATAAACTCCAATGCAGATTTCACAAGTTGGACGGTTGCAGGCTATACAGAAATGGCCCAAAAGCATCTGATGAGCACACGTCAGCAATGCTTTTTAGTTTGTAATGAAGTTAACAGCTGTTACCAAACAGCCGAAATAGAACTGATCACCTAATATAAATCACTAACCAAAACACTCAAGTGCTTTTACTGTTAATGTATGATTTTAAAAGAACGAGAACAGTTGTTCTGTTTAGACTGTGATTCTTCTTATTTGTTTAATCTGAAATTTGCATGCTCCTCTTTTCCAGTGGTACATGATCAGCATCGTCCACATATATAACCGCTGGAGGAACTCAGAGATCCGTTGCTATGTGAACGGTCAACTCGTCTCCTACGGCGACATGGCCTGGCATGTCAACACCAATGATGTAAGTGCACTGATGTTTGCTTGTTTGATTTCATCGTGGCTCCTTTACATCAACGCTCTGGACAAATAATTTCCAATTTTTTAACTTGTTAAACCGAGAGATTATTCTCGACCCCCCTACGAAGACAAACTGGAGCAGTCTTAGAAATTCCGTATTGTTTTGCCTCCAATTCATGCTCCTCTCCTATTGTGATATTGGCAAACTTATGAGGTTTGCCCTCTGCATTCGTCAGCTGAGGCAGAGTCGCCCTTGGGCCTGTTTCCAGCTCGGCTCGCTCAAACTCTGACTTCTAACTTTCCCATTTAGCAGAGGACAGGTAGCCCGACCTCTCAGTGGCAGCACAACCTTCATTACACTTCCTCCCCGGGTGGCTTCTGACATTGCTGTAGCTACCAAGGACTGGCGTTTACTCCTTGGAAGAAAATTTCGGGGGTCTTAAATGTTTTACATTTCAGGCCACTCGTCGAAGGGTCTTGTGAGGAGCGAGAGAACGAGTCTCCAAATGTGCCGATGCTATCTGGGTTTGTTTTGTCCAGAGAGCTGATGATAAAACGTACGTCATTATTTCTAAAAGAGAAGAGTGAAGATCTCATTGTGATAAAAGGTATCAGAGGGATGCAGTTGATGAAAGGCGGGTGGAGAGGAAAAAACCTGATAGCAGGTGATGGAAAAGTGAGAACAGTGATTAGAAACCAGCAGCCATCAAAGGTCCGCATGTTTTCCCCTGCTGCCGTGTTCATCAGCGCAGAATGCTGTGAACTCATGACCAGAGACTGAAAATTTAGCAAGTCTTTAGATGTCTCACAATATAAAGATCAAACAACTGGGCACATTTCTTTTCCTTGATGCTCGAAATCAGTTTTGCCACTTTAAATGTGAAAGACCCAATTAAAATGATTTTTTTCCCCCATTTTTTTCTTGTGTCTGTTTTCAAATTTCACCTGTTTCTTGATATGTGCCAAAAAATCACCAGATGAAATTGAATTGTTCCAGTATTTATACATCAAGCTAGCTTAAGTTCTCTGTCAAATCTCCAATGAGTCATTATGCTCCTGTGGGTGTTTCGTTATTCTTAAGAAATGTTGAGCTATTTCTAGACCACCATCATATTGACACATGTGGATCTTTGCGGGGTGCCTCCTCTTTGTAACGCACAATCAGATGATCGGCTGCTGAATATGCTCAAACAATCTGGGGCACCCTTTTACTTTTACCTGGTTTGCTGAAAACTTATCTAAAAATGTTGATTCAACGATTAGTCTGACATTTTAAGAAAAAAAAGCTCGAGGTTGGTGAGCAGTTTGATTGAAATACCTGTAGTTGACCATTAAGATATTATTAGATGAAGGTCCAACTTCAAACACAGTAAATATGGTATCTGGGACAATGCTGCAAATGGAAATCTGAATGAAAAAATGTACAGTGAATAAATAGCATTTTCTGACAGCAAAGTTAAATTTTTTCCCCTCATCACAAAGGTCACTTGTATTTTATTTAAGAACATTTCAAGTCTTTTTCCATGATGAGTCATTCTCCTGGTCTGTCTTTGCCTTTTTCAGAGCTACGACAAGTGTTTCCTTGGTTCATCGGAGACGGCAGATGCCAACAGAGTTTTTTGTGGTCAGCTTGGAGCTATTTATGTTTTCAGCGAAGCTCTTAACCCGGCTCAGATCTTTGCTATTCACCAACTCGGTCCAGGATACAAGGTAAGACATCACCCACATGCTGACATGTCTCCCTCTTGAGTGCATCCTGCTTTCGTGTCACATACGTTTCGGCTGTGTGGATCTGCGGATCACAGTGTCATTGATGCTAATTGTCATTTTTTGCTCGGAGATGTTCCCTCCTGTTCAGCTCGTTGCCTAAAAGCAAGAGACCCCTGTGTAAAAATATCCTGTACATTGCTGACATGGTTGTGGCTTTTTCAGGTTTTTTGCTGTCATTCATTATTTATAATGTGGGTTATTTTATGGTGTATTAAAGCTGGAGCATGAGGTCGCTGTTTTATGTCACAAAAAATAGGTTCCACTTTGGGCTCGGGCACTGGATCCCAACAGCTTTTTTTTTCTAAATGGAGGCACATAAAGCCACAAACAAACGTACACCAACATACTCACAGACACCTGCACACACAGGCCCTTTCACCAATAAATTCTACGTACATGATTTTAGATAAGGCCTGTCCTGTAAAACAACAAATAGAACAACAAACAAACAAACAATAACAACTCATGCATGCCAGCATAGTGAACACATGCAAACCCTTCTTGCTTGTGGTTCACGTACAAACAAGATCAGTGCTGCGGAATCAAACCTGGTTCTACATGCTGTGAGTCGCCTGTTCCTTATGATTGGAGCCTCACACCTCAATAGATTTTTTGACATTCATCTTAAATGTTTCTGTATGTGTCATAAAGATTGCATTCATTCTACTGGCATTCAAAGTTGCAGAAACTCCCCTTTAAAGTAATCTGTGTGTTTGTTTTTGCTATTTCAGCTGTTCAAATATTAATTAACCAAAACTTTATCACAGGTACATTTCTTCCTTTTTGTGCTTCTCATTTTGTTTAAGTAAGAGCTACCTCAATGTTTACATCAATTTGATGAGCAAAGACTTCCACGTACTGAAAAGGCTGGTTTTGTTACGTGTATTAGACTCGTTCAAAGCAAAAGTTAAATTCAGTGTCGAGGCAGCGCTAATAAAAATGTAAAATGTCAGTCTCACAACATTGACGTATCGTGTTTTATCGTCCAAAACAACGCTGTTGGCAGTGAAGTTGTCTTCAGTGAAATATTCCAAGAGGTGCAGTAGTATTTCAGGTTGAATAATAATGTCCTTCTTACTTGCCAGTTCTGGGCTATTATTTACTGACGACGCTGATGTTCCCGCTGTGGATCATAATGTGACGCTGCCAGAAGACACTGACTGAGAGGCTTGGTTGCAGTTTTTGGCTACCTAGATTTAAATCCCCACAAACAAACTTCAAATTTCACACCGATTCTCTGGAGGTTATGGAAATGCGTTCTGGCAAACAACAGCAAGCACTCGAAGTAGGATTAAAGGCAGGAAAAAGAACAAAACTATGACTGTAAACCAAAAGCAGGATCCAAGTTGAGGTTTGTCTGTTCACCCTCAGTCGAGGGACAGAACTTTGTGTTCCTGTGGTAATAAAAATTATTCAAATGAGGCTTCACGATGTTGAGTGTTGAACATTGATAGCTTTAGAAATCGCTGTCCCTGCCTCTTGGCCTGGCTGTGGGTGACAGCCGAGATGTCGCGACACCTTGCCAGCTGTCTGCTACTTGTTTTGGCAGGCTTGCACGCCTTGGGCCACTTACAGCTTGTTTATGGAGGTGTCCAAAGCTGTCAAGATTTCAACACCAGGAGATTGCACGGCTACGCAGGCGCTGATGTGCACACAGCTGCTGGTGTTTCTGAGGCTCCTCAGAAAGAGCATATACTCAATCAGAAATTCACTTTAACAGCCAAGATGCTGCCAGCGTGACACTGCCAGAGAAACACGTTGAACATGTAGAGTGCCCATATAGAATGCATGAGGTGGCGCTTTGTCTCATTTATGAGCGCTGGATCACACATGCGAGGTCCACACCTCTCTGTGTGTCATAATCCACCCTTTCTCACATGATGTGACATACAGCGATTCGTGGACGCGCCTTCTCGTTCCTCCTAATAACCGCGTGCTTGGGCTTTGCTGTTGCTCCGCTATGAATACTGATTTCTCTCCCTGTCACAGCTCACTGTTTCCTGAGGCTGATCAGTCCAATGATTGCCTCTCTGCATGGTGCAGAATGGGCTCCTCAGATGCCCAGAAGAGACCATTAAATGGCTCAGTTGTTTCAAAGCCGCGGGCCTCGGTGCTGGTATTGTAATGATGAGTGCGTGAGTTTTTTCGGTCGGCTAAAGAAGGACGCTGGTGGGACTCGGTTTGTGACACAGCTTTCCGTCTTGGGGAAGCTTCTTGTTCTTGTGGCAGATGAGTATGTGTATGAAAAGTGATTGCGCCTCATCAGGAGAACTGCGTCCGTGCACATGGGGCAGTGTACGGCGTGCAGCTGCATGCAGCCCTCACGAGTGCTGCTCAGTAATGAGGAGCAAAAGGGAGACAGACACAACTCTTGCTCGGCTAAACAAGCCTTCAGCACAGTAAGGGTTCTCGTGATTGTTTCGTTCGACGTGGCTCATGATGGCTGAAACCCTGCGTGTACTGAGGAGCTGTAGTGCGAGCAGTCCAGCGCCTTCATGCTCTCATTATGACAACAAACGTGAGAACATAACATCTTGTTTTTCCTTCCGTTTACTGGAAGCGCCAGTGTTACTTCATCTTTTCCCAGTGTGCTCATGTGCCTGTGTGCTGCTTTTGTACGTCATGCCACTCACGTGTTTTGGAGTGTGTCACTGGTTGCTCTCTTCATCAGAGGTCCAGATGTCCTCATTGCGCTGCCAACCAAATGTCTGCAGTGTAATTAATGAACCATGCAAATCTATCTGACACCTGTATTGTTTGCCCGTATGGGTTTATGTGTGTACATGTGTGATGTTGTCATCTCTGATAGTGTTTATAATGAATCATTTGCTTGTGATGCGTGTTTTTAATAAGACATGATGTACATGTTATTGTGGACATCAACATCTTTTGTTGTATAGTTGTTCACTCATTCGGTACCACAAGAACTCCAGTTTTTAAGCATTTCCTTCTTATGCTTATGATTAGTTATGATTGAATTTTGTAACCACAAAAATCGCCATAACACGTTTGACAGTATTGCTGTCCTGTGCTGAAATTCTGGTTTGGGGGGGTTGGCCTTCATTCAGCCAACTGTCTGGAGATGCGGCGCGATGCCGCCTGAGCTGAATGGATTAGACGTGTGCGAGCTGTTATCACTGCAGGCCAGTGTCATATCTGCAGCCGTCAGGTGTGAGAAGGCTCCAATTGTCGCTCTCATTCCTGTCTGAGCGGCGCACGTTTTAAAGTACAGCTGTGCAAAACCTTCGCATGTAAAAAGAAATATATGCACTTTTCTGCACACTTCCTCCTGCAGCCTGTCTCTGTGCAGCGTTTAATACTTTAAGAGTCAGCAAAGCCCTTTTACACTTTCAGCCACTGGCCCACCTTGTTCAGCAGGGCAACATAAACACGAGCCTCTTTTACAGAGCCACACCTATTCATATGCACAACTACGCACACTTCATAAGTGCAGCATAATAAATGGGCTTACACAGCAAAAAAACTGCATCTTAATAAGTGTATTAATTTTACATTCAGGCTGTTCAGTACTTCTGCTTTTTTTTGGGGCGCTAACCTTCAAAATAAACGAGAAAGCGTTTTATTTGTGTTTGTGATTGATTATCCCCGCGCATAGCTGCAGTATTCTAGGTTACTTTTAATGTATAAGCTTTTCATCACGCTGTTTAACACGGAGGCTTTTAAACACCCAGGTCATCAACACTTATATTTCACCTGAGCAATATGTTCCAAAGTTGGAAAATATGACTGTACATATGCTGCAATTACCATGAATTACTCTTGCAAATAATGTTCTGAGTTAAGAACTTCTGCGTAGGTGTGTCGAGAGAGACTTTAGATGCAAATGAGAGTGCTCCATGGGATCCTCTTGGTGATTTTTTACTACCAAGCTTTTGTGATTGTGATAATTGAAAGTGGGGGAGAAACGTTGGGCTAAAAACAACCTTTATATTCAGCTTTTGGAAGGAGATGAGGATGTCACATTTTGTGCTGTACAGCTGAAACCGCTCAGGGCGGGTCTTTTTATTACAAGACCACAGATGAAAGGTGTAGAGGAAGACGGGCCTGCAGGTCTGTGAGCAGCCTGGGGCTTTCCTGTGCAAGTCAGGCTGAGCAAGGCACCTGGGGACCCCGCAGCTTGAAGGGGAGCGCAGCCTCCGCCTGGAGCTGCTGCAAGGGGTTGCGGAGCATCCTAGCAGGCTTTAATCTGCCGGTTTTATGTGTGGAGGAGAACTGCTGGAGGAGATACGGACCCGTGCAGACAGGCAGATTTAACAAGAGATGTCTCTGTTTTGCCCTTTCCTTCAAGATAGCAAAAGAAATGAGCCAGTCTCTGTTTAACACGGTCTTAAAATGAATTAAATCTGCCTTACGCAAAGTTTGTGTTTATATTATCTATTGCGCAACAAAGACAATTGTCGTTTAAGATCATCACTCACATTTAAGGTTAATTTTCTGCAGGATGGAGACATTTTAATATCTCCAAGTTTATTGACAGAAGTGTGCCCGCGCTTGGTGTGTTATTTGTGGGTGAACTACAAAGACAAAGAAATAACTTTGGATCCGCGAGCGCTGTTCCTGCACACATCCGCACCCCCTCTCCATCTCTAATTCTGGCCTAATTGAATTAGTGCCCGGGTTAGTGCTGTGTTCATTAAGCTAATGCTGTGTTGTTTACACATGGCTCATGCTGCAATTAGGCCGACTCCATTTTGGGTGTTGAGCTCGGGCACAAAGGCACCACAGTCACACTTCTGAACAAGTCCTTTCTCCCTCTCACAAGCTCCTGACAACTTCCTCCCTTGTTCCTCCTGCAGAGCACTTTCAAGTTCAAGTCGGAGAGCGACATCCACCTGGCCGAGCACCACAAGCAGGTGTTGTACGATGGCAAGCTGGCCAGCTCCATCTCCTTCACCTACAACGCCAAGGCGACGGATGCCCAGCTCTGCCTGGAGTCGTCGCCCAGGGAAAACCCGTCCATCTTCGTCCACTCGCCACACGCACTCATGTTACAGGTGAGTTCAGCCGGAGATGTCTGAGCGAGCGCTCGCTGCTAAACTGGCACCAGACCTCTGCATCGCCGCCCACGTCTCTTTGATTTGTTCAGCAGTGCATAGATGAACGATTGAAGTGAAATGGAATGACAGCTCAGTTTGATTAACAAGATGGTTTGTCACAGGCTGACTCACTCTCCTCTCTGTTGCAATTATGAATAATCAGCAGTATTTAGCTCACTTAGTGTGCCATGCCACAAAAAGATCTTCTGGTTTTTATTTACTCAAAATGCACTTTATGAGAGCCAGTTATTGCAGCACCATGCTGAAATACCAATGTCATGATGCTCAGAGGGTTTTTTTTCATTCATTACTTCTCTCTGTGCCTCTCATCTGTGAGCCTTTGGAGAATATTGCTCGCAGTTGTGTTGAAGCTTGAGTGTCCTTCACTCAAGGTTGGTGGGGCTCTGCTTCGTGCGTGGCGTCCCGTTTTTTTTTCTGCATCTTATCTTGATTTCGAGGAATTTCCTCATTTTGCTCAGTGAAGGGAAAAAAAACGAACCAGCAATTCAGGGAGAAATTACTGCAATTTACAATTATGGAGCAGGGAAGTGAGTCGTATTGTACTTTAGTGGTGTCGTTTTTTTTTTTAAAGTCTGCTGTATGAGAAAGCTGTTTACTTTTTAATAGCATGTGATTTTATCTGTGCGTGTTTAGAGGCCAATACTCTCCGTCAGCACTAACGGCCCATTTTCGACCCGCAGGATGTGAAGGCCATTGTTACCCACTCCATCCACAGCGCCATCCATTCTATAGGAGGCATCCAGGTCCTGTTCCCTCTCTTCGCACAGCTGGACTACAAACAACTCAATGACAGCAGTGTGGACACCACAGTCTGGTAAATGCATGCAGCAATGAGGAGGAACCCAGCAGATGGCTGAGCGTAGTGATATTAGTGTAAAAAAAAAACAAGCTGCAAAGTATAAAAATGTTTTTTTGTTTTGTTTGCAACACCTACGGACGGAGGTGGCAAAAGTAATCTTGTTCTGTACTTCGGCAGAAGTACAGCTACTTGTGCGAAAAATGACTTGGGTGAGAGTACAAGTACTGACTCAGCTTCTAAAAGTAAAAGTAAGAAAGTACAGATTCTGCGATGTACCCGAGTCCCCAAGTCAAAAAAATCTAACTTTAAACAATGTTTTTAAACTGTTCTCTTTAACTTCCAAGTAGTTTGATATCAAAAAACAAAACTTTCACATGAAAGAGACCAGGTAAGACATAATGATAAAGACTGAATTGTCGTCACGTTACAGCTGTACAGACCTGACCCAATTTATTTTGTAATCAGTGGAGATTTTCATCGGTGACGACTTAGTTTTGGCTGTGAGAGAAAAAGGAAGCACACATATTATTATGTTTAGTGAGCAGAATGTGAAACAGATAATTGTGAAATGATGTGTTCAAGTTGAGGAGAGGTCTGTGAAAAAAACTACTCGGGTACATCGTAAATTCCCTCCTCTGCCTCCTGCGAGTGTCGGCAGAAACTGTCAAACAAACTGGAAAATAAAAGAGGCCACGAGTAACATTAAATAAAGATGAGTGTTCGACGTGTGAGAGCTATCTTCCATCTGTAAAGCTCACCTTAGACAATCACCCTGCAGGCTACAGAATAACTCATTATTGAGAGCGGGAGATGGTAGTGTGAGAGGAAGAGGAGCGAAGTGGTTTTCCCTGGAGCGCTGAGCGATGTTTAGTGGGTCGGTGTCTGTGCCCCATGATAGTCGTGATACCACTCTGTCATCTGAGACGTAATGTGGTTACACACAGCAGGCGGCATCTCCTCTTCATGTTAGCCACAGACGGATTATTTATCAAATGGCATCAGGAAGATAAGGATAAGAAGCTGAAAAATACAGCAGCTTATTAAATAGAAATGATGAAGGTGACTGCGAGTACGAAGGGTGTCAGTGAAGACAACGCGATGCTGATTCTCCTTCCCTGTGTAGTCCCGAAGTGCAACACGAAACACGTTGAAATCCATCAATAATTCCCATGCAGCATTATTGACAAGTGCGTGTCTCCCATGTATGTTGCAGTGCCACCCTGCTGGCGTTCCTGGTGGAGCTGTTGAAAAGCTCAGTGGCCATGCAGGAACAAATGTTGGGCGGGAAGGGCTTCCTGGTGATTGGATACCTGCTGGAGAAGGTCAGTACAAGAGCCTCCGGCCACAAAGAGGCTGTGTGCTTACTGCGGGGTAAACACGCCGAGTTGCTGCGGTTTTTCACTGTGACCTCTACTGAGGTGCTCTCTTCCATAATGTCCGTGTAAGCTCTTCTGTTTTCATACGAGGATTATATAAGCTGAAAATACAAGCACAGCAACCAACAATGAATTTCTTCATCACGTGATAAATCACGTGTGTGTCACTTTAAGGCTCATTTCAGTTTTTTAGTTTACGGCATGATCTGGAGAAAGTGGTGGCTGAAAAGATGGAGCGGGTTGGTAGTTTGAGACCCAGTACAGTCGGGAGTTTGGTTGCAGTGAAGTGTGTATGGGATGAGTTAAACGCAGGGGCATCAAAAAGGGTTAATTCCAAGAGACAAGCATTTATACAACACACCACAGTTCAGTAGTATGACTAACTGCCCTTCAGAAAAAAAAGCTGCGGATGAATTACTGTCTAATTGAACATAACGCTCACTTTCCTTTATTCAAACAACAGGGAAAACAAAGGATTTTGCGTGAAGATTAGAACACATTAGCGTTTCACTGCTAAGTTTATGAGATTTGAAACTAAATACTCATCTGTGAGATAATTACGGCAATTAGATTTTTTTTTTTATCAAGTACCTGTGATTGGATGGCGAACGTGCAAACAAAAGAAAAGATGCTGACAAAAGGAAAAGCTTTTGAACATTTGGGAACATTATGCTCCCTCGCTGGTGTTGAGTAATAGATTGACGCCGACGGTGGCTTCAAGCATTAACACTGAAATTACATGATAGAAAGAACAACACAGCAGGTGATTTATGTACCCACACTGCGAATACTGTAAAATATCATTGTCTCATTGTTAGACAATGCAAGGAAAACTTATTTCTTGAAAACTTTCATGATGATTGTGTTTGCCCTGATGTTATTGAGATGTTGTGTCTTACTTTTTTTCGCCCAGTCGTCTCGAGTCCACATCACCAGGGCGGTGCTTGAACAGTTCCTGTCCTTCGCCAAGTACCTGGATGGTTTACCTCATGGAGCGCCACTCCTCAAACAGCTCTGTGACCATGTCCTCTTCAACGCTGCCATCTGGATACACACCCCCGCCAAGGTCTGTTTACTTTCTGTGCCTCTCGCTGAAAAGGCGTGCTCGGGTGTTTGACCTTGGTGCAAAAAGCGATGGAACTCAGGGCCGAGACAACCACTGCAATGGCTGCACCAGTTTGTTTTCCTATGGGAGGGTTAGGGAGGCTTCGTCACAACACAACGGAAAATTTGAGGCAGGCAGGCAACATAAAACAAAGAGGAAGGCAGCACTGACATCTTAGTGGCTATTACCCTTTACAATAATATAATAAATGAGGCTGGAAGACGTGGAGGGAGGAGTTGGTACATCACGCAGGGAAAGGACACAACATACAAGACACGAAAACAAAAGGAGTATGTGACATTTGAAAGGACTCAAGGAGGAGCAAGAGATGCCTTTCTCCTCCCCCCCCTCTTCCCTCTCTGAAGTAGACGAGAGCTTTTCTGACATTACCGTGGGGCCAGTCAGCGCCTGCCTCCATGATTTTCAAAACTTCCTGACTCGCTGTCTTCCTCCTCTCTGACCCAAGGAGGTGATTGGCTTCTGTGGTACAGCCCTCCGGGGGGCACGATCGAGTTAAAGCAGAGGAGACGCGAGCAAGCGGTTGATGTTGCTCAGGAGAATATGGAGCGGCGCGTTCAAGCTGGCATCTTACGAAGTGAAAAAGAATCGACCTTTGCATGATTGTCCAGTAGATTCTCTATTGATTGAGTGACAATAGAGAGTCTAAAACTGAATCGCCAGTAAACACGATTACAATTCAGTGGTTTTATAATGGGAACAAGATGAGCATAATAAAGCACTTAGCAGCACAAGAAAAATCAAATCTCCTAATCCTTTAATCTTACTTTCCCTGTACCTTCCTTTTCCCCCCTGAGCTTTATTATTTTCTGCTTCTCCTTGGATTATCGTTACCTTCCTTATTGGCAAGAGAAGCCTCGCTTATATTCAGGACTAGTAAAAAAAAAAAAAACGTATTTGAATGAGAATGTCTGATCTTCTTTTACCTTCCACTGGTCATCTTCAAAATAAAGAGCCTGAGAGAGAAAGAGTTAATTCCTTGATGTTTTCCTGATTGATACATTTAAAGATATCTGTTCAGCTTAACTGGTAATAAATGGCACCACATAAACAGCTCAGTGTGAAATGTAATGTAATGATAGTCGTTTAGGCCAGCTGAGTGGGCTCTCCAGCAGATCCAGATGAGTGGCGCTGGGCTATGGTCGGGGCCGCGGCACTCCGCTTAAACAGAGCGGCCTCATTAAGGCCGGTCCTCAGCACCGCGGTCACTGTAATGAACCCAGGGATTGGTGAGCAGGATTGAGTCTGTGTCCGGTCAATGGGAAGGATTGACGGGGGGGAAATATTAGGCAGGGGGAGCAGATGGAGGGAAGGAGCAAATGAGCATTAAGGAGAGCACCCGCCTAAATGTCAGTGCCTGTGAGGAGCTTCTCAGATGAGGCACGATGGCTCCAGGCACAGAAACATCAGAAAAACAACACAAAGCAGGCGACATCGGTGCTTTTTAGTGGAGGGAGGTTTCCACGTACTTCCCCCCTCGGGGCTGTCGCTCCGCAATTACAGCGTGTGTTGTTTGAACGTCATAAAAACACACTGATGATTTGGTTCTCCCCAGACAATTTCTATTCGTCTGCCAACCCTTATACGCCTGTATATATCCCAGGCATGCTTACTGTGTAAACTTTAATCTACCCGTGTCCTCACAGGTCCAGCTCTCCCTCTACACATACCTGTCATCAGAATTCATCGGCACCGCCACCATTTACACCACCATCAGGCGTGTTGGCACCGTCCTGCAGCTGATGCACACTCTGAAGTACTACTACTGGGCCATCAACCCTCTGGAGTGCAGTGGAATCAACCCCAAAGGCCTTGGTATGTTGACACGTGCAGAGTTTGCACATTTAAAAGGCAAACGATGAAAAGCATGGGCAACAGCGGCAGCGGCTTATGCATTCCGGATGAACTCCACAGACATTGATTGTGAGTTTCATATACTCACATAATTGGAGTGAGCCCTTCCATTCCTGGTTTTGTTCAGTTTTTATTGTGTCTCTTCATTTCTTTCTCTTTCTCAGTCTTCTTTTCTTCATCTCTGCTTTGTGTTTTACATTATTTATGTTGTACACCGTTGCCAAGTCCTAGAAGTGTGTCAATAAGGCATTTATCTTGTTGATGTAATGACAGTCTGTGACACACATCAAATACTTATCTACATTATTCATTCATCTGTCAGTTTAGCCATCCATCTACGTATTGTCCCACACTAGGACGTCTGAACACTGTCACATCGTATTCCCAGCTGTGATGCAACATCACTGCGCTCAAACTACTTTCCCCTGATGAATATAGTTACAAATGGTCATTTTATGTCACCTCCAGTTGTATTTTTATAGAAATGCATGCACTTCCTTTCAGACATGCTGTGAATGAAGTGGGGGTGAAAGACCACCTAAAACAATACTTTTAAACCAAATTAGAGAAAGAATTTTTATCCCAATTCTATTCCAGACAAAACGCTTTGCCAAAGCAGATTTTACACTTTTGTGGCAGAGCAGAGGTTTGTGGTAATGCCGCCACTGTTGCCAGCATCAGAAGGTCGGCGGGGGTCTTTCACTTTTAACAACCTCTCCTTCTGCCCGGGACCCTCGGCTGACTGGGACTAAGCATCCCCGTGTCACCATGGTAACAGACAAATTTGATTGGCACATCCAAGGGAGCTTTTTGAATTTCTAATCAAGTGGCTGTCTGGCTTCCTCTCTGTTTGGCGATATTGCTGTTTGACTGCTGGGACTCAGCTCCACAAAGAAGCGCTGATAACAGTACAGTAGCAATTAGCTTCAGACACACGCTAACTGCTCTTCAAAGCCAAAAGACGCTCGTCGTGGTTTGAAAGTCTGCTCATGTGTGTACTTCACTACACTGTATGGGAGTGATATGCTCTAATTTACATAGTAATGGGCAGATATTTTGATCACACCGTGGGCTTTGTGGATAAAAATGTATTCCGCTGTGTGTCACTCTGAGGCAACGAAGTCAAATCCAAGTCACAGAGATACAGTTTTTGTATTAGCGTGTTTTTTACATGGTGCCTGCTTTGAATATAGTTACAAATGCATAATTCATGTTTGAGTTTTTCTTTATATTTACATATAACTCTGTTTGGTATTGACTAAATTACCTTCAGGGCCTCAAAAAGGAACAGTCTATTGTACCTCATGAAAGCACCTCAGGTCCTTTGCACTTTCGTTGCTTTTGAACTCTGCAGCTTAATTATAACAATGAGGAAAAAAGGACTTAACACTGCTGAGTGAGAAAAAGTAGCTTAAACAAAATGATATGAGGGTTGCCTTTGTTTTCCAACAAAAAAAGTCCACACTTCAATGAATGCCAGAAATGTCAAGAAACGAAGTACAGTGTAAAAATCACTTCAAGAAATACACTTGGTCTGTATCCAGGAAAGAGTAACAGAAATGAGTTCAGACTCAGCCCGAGACACGTTAAAAATGAGTGTAAAATCAGGTAAAAGAAGTGAGAAGTGAGTCATGATGCAGTCAAAAAGGACAAAATCAGGAAACAAAAGTAAAACAAGCATTCAGGGACAATTCAGTGTGAGACCAGTTTGAGCACAAAATGTAGAACAAAATAGTTCGTAAATATGTTAGAGGACAGTGTGAAAGAACTAGCATAAACTAGACTCTTTAACAGACAAATTTGATAAACCTTATATTTCTTTTTAATGAGATTCTACTTGAATTTTTATTGTTTTATGTGAAGTGATGTAACACAGACCACAAGGATGCATCATATTATTGATATGTTTCAATGATTTTCAGCAATTTCTTCTTATTTTTTAACTTTTTGGTTTGTTAGCATATGTTGTCATGAAAGTTAATCACAGTGTACACTGCAGTTATGATAGTTTAATGTTTAGGACAAGTCGATATCTTCAGTATCCTAAATCTAACCAGGTTCAATAGATACATTGTATTTCAATTGGCCCAAAAATTCAACATCACCATTTTAAAAATTGAATACAGCAAAAGAATTTCAAAGAAAGTCACACTAACTCTGCATGTATATAGTTTAAATAAATGTACACAGCTTCATACACATGCATACTTTATGTGCATAAAGCTGCCATTAGGAGGCTTAAAAACTTTACGTAGATGCTCGGTGAAAAGAAGAAGCCTCATAACAGAGGTTCCGCTCACATGTGTTCACGCGGTGCATCCGTGCACTCGTTTGACACAGAGCTGCCGCCTAACCATGATGGATGGCCAGCGTCGCCATCCGAGCAACATGCACCGGCTTGACAGATAAGGATGATGGATCACAGTGGTTGGCTCCAGTGTCATGTTTTTGGCTTTGTGAAGAGCAGGTGAACAGAGTGAAACACGCACACACTCGTGTGATTCAAGGGCACCAGAGCATGACGGAGAAATGGAGCGGCGGGCCTCGAATCTTCCTCCTTTCACATCTTCCACCGTTTATGTTTCTCTCGCCTTACTTCCGCTGGCTAAGCAGCACCAGGTCAAATATCGGTTTTAATTCTCGAAGAGGACGTGGAGCTTTTTCATTCAGCGTACAATAACCACCACTTGCATTTGCATTACTCCCCCTTTGTAACACATAAAATAGGGACGATTTCAAGCGACCTGACGCAGCAGAATGTGCCCGTGCAAATGCACGCAAGACAGCAATCATAAATGTTTATTGTTCCTTATAAACTGAACAGGCCTCTGTTGGGAATGATGAGAACGCGTTGCTTGTCTGGTTTATTGTGTTGCTTGTGAGCACTGTTCGGTTGAAGGATCGTTGAGTATGATCAGGATAGAAAGCAGGAAAGGATCCAGGTCTAAATGCATCTGGCTGCAGTGGGGCCATTAAAGGAAGAATGTCCTTGTTTCTTAAAGACCGAGTCCTATTTCATTCTGGCCTTAATCTGAATCAATGTATCTTTTAGACCATTTGGCTCGACTTTCCTTTAGCCAGTTATTTGGCCTCCTGTTTTGAGCCAATTCATCACCGGCGGATGGTTCCAGTGTTTCAGACGTGCACGTTAAACACCTCAGAAATGAATGAAATCCAGTTACATCACTGAAGACGCAATGCCAACATTTGACTCGCCACATTTACCTCTTAAGCATTTTCAAACTGCTACAGCGAAGCGACCGAAGAAGCAAAATGCGGTGAATCGCCAAAATAAACCAAGCGCATTTGATGAAATATTCGGTATGGAAAACATGTGTTTTTTCGGAATATAAGTGTTAAAAGTGCTGCAGGATTTTAGGCCCACGTGAGAAACGGTTTGTGTAATGCGTCAGATGCTTTTGTGTTTTCAGCTTGATTATTTCTTTGTCGACCACCACAGCAAATACCTGATGGAGTGCCAGAGCATTAAAGTAGATTGGGTGGATTACATTGCTTGTTTAGTTTGGATCATGTGGACCATCAATCACCGTTTTCTAAATTACTCTGCCTTTGCTGTAATAAGTTAGATGAGTACAAGTATAAACTGCCCAGATTGCCAAATTACCACTGGAGTTAATGACAGAGATTTACAGTTCACAATTGTATCTGTGTGTGTTTCTGTGCTAACATGTTTTATTCTGCTCTCCAGGAAGCCTCGTAAAGCCAGCAGTCAGTAAACAGTTGGGCTCACTCAGGCAGAGCCGCAGACTTATTTCGCTGATCCTTATCGAGTATAAAAATGGATTTTCAACAGGAAATTATTTCCGGTTTGTGTGTCTTTGTTTAGATGGACCGCGGCCATCCCAAAAGGAGATCATCTCACTCAGAGCCTTCATGCTTCTCTTTCTGAAACAACTCATACTAAAGGTAAAGGGGAGCTGATTACCATTATATTCATCACAGAGGTCAAGCTCTTTGTTGTTTCATTCCTGAGGGCTGCTGGCTTAATCCAAATGGTGTGTGTGTGTGTGTGTGTGTGTGTGTGTGTGTGTGTGTGTGTGTGTGTGTGTGTGTGTGTGTGTGTGTGTGTGGTAGCACGTGCGGACGTGTGTGCGTGTGCGCAGAGTAGTAGCATCATAGATCACCAGCCCCAATAAAACTGTAGCTTTTGTGTTTGTGTGCACTTGTATCGATTTGTTCTTGCATTTGTGTGTGTGTGCGTGCGTGCGTGCGTGCGTGCGTGTGCGTGTGAGGTTGTTGCTGCTTCACAGTAAAAAATGCATCAGCCAAGAAGGGAATTAATGAAGTCATCTGAGGTTAATAAGAAGTAAAAAAACAACAGAGGATCATCAACGTCTTGTTTTTCACAGGACCGAGGCGTGAAGGAGGACGAGCTGCAGAGCATTCTCAACTACCTTTTGACCATGCACGAGGTGAACGTTAACTTTGCTCATAAAACAAAAAAAAGAAGGAAGCTTCTCGGTGAAGCTAAAAGCGGTGTGATGGAGAGACAGTGAGAGTGTTGGAGAGGAGCTGGTGGCAAAATGTGCATTATAATTTGTGGGCTGGAGTTATGGTCCACTTAAACGAGTGAGAGTGTGAGTCAGCTTTGGTGCTGTGACAGCATGAAAAATGGCGCAACAATGGACTGAACAGAATGTACTGTTCTGTTACAATTATATCTATTTCTGCACTGAAATTTCATCTGCCCCCCGCCCCCCTCTTTATGTCCACCTCACAACTACATCCTTGCATCCCCTTAAACCTGTACCTTGCCCTCCTCCTCCTCCTCCTCCTCACCTGTTCGACTCGCTCTCTTTTCTTTGCAGGATGAGAATATTCATGACGTTCTGCAGCTGTTGGTGGCTCTGATGTCTGAACACCCGGCGTCCATGATTCCTGCGTTTGACCAGAGAAACGGCATCAGGTGAATGTCGCTCACACACCTCACATCCTCCAATGATTCAATGTGTTTCATCCAGTCAGTGTCATTTTGGTGCATCTGAAGCTCATAGAGACGTGAGAGTTTTTCTTCAGTTTGGTTCCTTGATCTTTGCACATCCTGTTTTAACATCTGGAGGTGATGTTGCTTCTTCTCTTGACAGAGTTGAGAGAACAGGTTGATGATTTCTTTAAACACAAACAATTTATAATCATAATTAAGATCATGTGAAAATGTTGTTTTTTTTCTTTTCAAATGTTATATATTAGACTCTAATTGAATCCACAAAGCAGTCAGATATTCATTGATTTCTCTTACTCATGTTATTTATTTTTTACTTTTGCAAAGGCTGGAATAGATTTAACCAATAACATTCAGTGGTTTAATCGCTGTTTTATTCCTTAAACGCTGGTTTTGTGCAGCAGAAATGTTCGAATGCTCCTCAAGCTGTAGTACTAATAGGTTGCATTCAAACTAGGGTAGCTTGAACCAAGCAACACTATTTTGGAAAAGACGGCCTCTAACTGTGTTTGTTATTCCCCCAAAGCACAACTACACATGGATGTCTTTTGGTTGCCATGACAACTCTTCTGTTGCCTGAGAGCTTGTTGGAAACTGTGTTTAGTTCTTGCATTTATTCTGTCTTTTGGGTGGGATGGGGTGGGATGGGGTGGGATGGGGTGGGGGGGGGGCTCTGCCTACAATTCTTTGCAGAAAATGCTTCAGTCAGCACACGTGTTGTTCAGCGTAAGGTCACTGAGTGCCGAGCAGCAGGTGTATGCTTCTCACAGAGGAACTCGTTAGTGGTCTTTTATTTGACTGAGCTAAAACCTCAGGTAGCTGATGGGTGTGGATGTGTGTTCGGCATGTCACAGGGTGATCTGCAAGCTTCTGGCCTCCAAGAGTGAGAGCATCCGTGTGCAGGCCCTCAAAGTCCTCGGCTACTTTCTGAAGCACCTCGGCCACAAGTGAGTACCCCACCCCCCACCCCACCGTCTCTGTGCTTCTCTAGTGTCTTCATGTGGTATTCAGAGAATGGTGAATCACAGAAATGATGGAGCACCCAGAATATTCTTCGAAGGGCAAATCTTTTTATCTGTCACAACGAAAACACAACTGCTGCATCACAGTGTGGAGATTGAGAGGCACCACGTATTCGCTGACAGACACATGCGGCAGTAAAAAAAACATGATGGCAGCGCCGTCTCCAGCGAGCTTCCGAAGGGCTGCTTGTTTGTGTGTGTGCGTTTGTTTGTGTGTGTGTGTGTGTGTGTGTGTGTGTGTGTGTGTGTGTGTGTGTGTGTGTGTGTGTGTGTGTGTGTG
>JAUESF010000006.1:11869312-11890961 GCA_032274765.1 Malacoctenus tetranemus
GTGTGTGTGTGTGTGTGTGTGTGTGTGTGTGTGTGTGTGTGTGTGTGTCTGTGTGTGTGTGTGTGTGTGTGTGTCTGCGTGCGCGCATTTTTTTTAGCGTATACAATATTTGTCTGGGCATAAATAATACAGGAAAAAAATATCTGAGCAGTTCTGTCCTGAATAATTTTGTGTGCTTGTGTTGTTTTGCTGCAGGATGACAGTAAGCAGGCTCAGTTTCTGGCGCTGGCAGTTGTTTACTTTATCTCCGTTCTCATGGTATCAAAGTACCGGGACATTTTGGAACCCCAACGAGAGATCGGCAGGTCTACCAGCCTATCAGGAAGAAGCATCCGCCATGAGATCAACTCCCCAACCAGCACAGGTGAGCCTGGTCTGACTTTTGCCGCGAGAGCTTCAATATTAAGATGTAATTGTGGATGAGCCAACGATGACTCATCATTGCGACGCTGGTGTTGTGAAGACAGAGCACGTACAAAAAACAAACAATACCTTTTTCAACAATATAATACCACATGCATTATAAGGAGCGAGGGAAGAAAGAAGGGTATTAATGAGAGATGGAAGAAAACTTCAAGGTAAAACAGAATAGCCAAAAATAAATATAACAGACAATATATTGGCAGGTGCTTTGTACGCTGACTTTGTCTCTGTGTAGTTGTTTCTCTGTTGTTTTTTCTAATCACATTGAATTCTTTATTTCCTTCTCCAGAGCACCCATCCACAGCCTTCTCTGATCGTGACAAACAAACCCCCACTCCTGTGGATGATTCTCCCCGGGCCGGCCTCCCCCACACAGACTCGGGCATTGGCGAGGAGGGTCACGTGGCTGGGTCCCTGAACGGCTCCGAGATTGGCCTTGGCCTCGGGCTGGGCCTGGTCGGGAGAGAGACGGACAGAGACCGAGACAGAGACATTGTGGGAGGGGGAGGGGGCGGAGTCGGGGGCACGGATCTGCTGTGCAGTCTGTCGTCTGATGTGAGGAGGTCACAGGAGAGCCTTCTGGACTCCCCCCACAACCCCAGCTCCAACCCCAACTCCAGCCAAGCTCCGCCTTCGTCCATCTCCAGCATCAGCCAAACAAACAAAGGCATTAATGTCAAGGTGGGTCCAACATGGCCTCACGCAAACCTGCTTAGTTTCATTTTAAAACTATGAATAGATCAACAGCACAGATCCTAAATTATCATCGGTGACCTCTGTCATAATGCTTTACAAATGAGGTCATAATCAACTTAACTTCAATCATTTAACGCGAATGAAGGAATTTAATGCTTTATCTAAAAGGGCAAATATTTTTTCATGAATGCTCTTATATACATATAAGTTATGCCAACTGATCCTTTGCACGGCATATGTTTTTTTCTGCTGTGTCGTATTTTAAAGCCGACTACTGATAAAAAGGCACATTTAAAAAGCAATACTTTAAACGTCCTGATGCTCCTCACTGCTCCTGCTGTATGTCTCCTATTCTGTAGTCATCAGGTTTGTTGTTTTTCCAACAATGTAGGAGATCTTGAAGAGTTTGGTGGCGGCCCCCTTAGACGGTGGGGAGTTGGGCCCAGAGTCCGGGCCAACACCCTATCACCCAGACCCTGCTCTGAAGACCCATCCGATGCTGCCCATGCAGTTCCACTCCTTCGACCGGTGAGTCCTGGTCACTGTTTGACCTACGAAGGGGCAAGACGTCAAGTGAAGTTAGTACGCAGTCGAGCATACGTCCATCAGCTTGTCAATATTTGCAGCCAATACTAATAAAGCCACGCACACAGTTTGCTTCCTCATTGTTGCTGTACATTTGTTTTCATACAGCTCTGATTCTGCACTAATCCGTCTCAAAAAGTAGCGTCAGGTGCTTTACTTGGCATGAATTCACACACATATAAATTAAAGCTGAAAATAAACACAATGTTAGATCAACACAATGTGTGTTCCACTTTGAAAGAGAACAGTCTGAAATGTCAATTAAAAGAATACAGTACTGGTCAAAAAGTTGCCGCTGAATGATTAAGTCATCACATGTGACGGCACATAAACAGAGTCTGCACAAAGCTTCAAATGTCTGCCTCTTGTCTGCGCCGCTATCGTCTGGGCTTCTCCAGTGAGTGATGACCTGCTAATATCTCCAGCACATCACTTTGTCTCTGTGATCCTGTTCCGTCGCAGTCCTTGAGAGCTAAGTTATTGATTGGAGACGGTGTGCATAATATATCATGGAAGGTTCCATACACACTCCCAGGATGTCCTCCCCATGTATCAAGTCTAGGTCAGACGGTGTGATGAATCAGCCGGTGTAAAGTGGAGGCACAAAGCTACTCATAAACAATGCACAAGTTTTCTGAAAAAAAAAAAAAAAAACGGACATAAAAAAAACAATTTTTAAATTTGAGGAAACTCTTGACTTTGGTTGGATGCCTTTATTGTAACCAGTAAACTTTTTGTTGTGGAAATGAATGTAAAGAATTAACTAGATAGCCTTCCATTTTTAAATCATTTGACATCCAGGATATTTTGTGGTGTTGCTGCTGAAGCTCGCGATCCTTCTCACATCCCAAAATATCCCCCCTCAAGCCCTCTGATGGTGTCGAGTTTCAACTGCAAAAATAATTTGTGAGAAACTCTTTTGATGTTGTGATTTTATTGTTATCTGGGGGTGTGACTTGGAAGGTCTAAGGAAATGCTGCTGGTAGTCATAACCCTATTGATAATTAGAAGATACAACAGAAACCACTTTTAGTTAAACAAGATATTGTCATATTCACAAATCTGCCTCCATGACCACAGATGCTGCCAAACACCCAAACTGGACGACCAAGACATAACAGCGTATAAATGAAGATGTACTTTATGTGTGTTTGGTTTCCCCCCTCATGTTTTTGTGTCTCCTCTCTTTCAGGAGTGTGGTGGTACCAGTCAAAAAGCCCCCACCTGGCAGCCTGTCAGTCAACACTGTGGGCACACCAACCACTGGTGGAGCAGCCACTGCTGGCAGCACACCCAACATATTTGCTGCTGCGACAGCAACACCCAAGAGCATGATTAACACTACAGGTGAAAAAAAAAAAACAGAAGTTGTCTCCTCATCTTATTCAATAGAAGACAACACATACAATAGAATAATAAACACCAATGTTATTGATGAGTATATTATTACTCGCATATATTTGTGCAGTTCCTTTATTCAGTTTCCTCCTAAGGAGAGGAAGCAGACACCTGCAGGATGACATGTTTGTGCGAAAGGCTTCTGGAGATTCAAAGGCTGTTCAATCAAGCGAGACTGACTTTCTTGTCTTGTTACAAACTTCTGTGATGCTTTTCTACTGCTGCACTTTGACAGGCCGAGGCAGCTAGAATAGAAACCAAATGAACCAGCTCCCAAACGAAGTTATAAACAGCAGCAGCAGACGCTTGAGAATCCACGGATTTGCTGAACTCTCAAATGCTGGAGATTGTGTTCGTTTCATGACTCGTGAAATGTGTGCTAAAAACGAAACAAAGAAGGAAGTATTTTGATGATGTTTTACTGACATACTGCGATCAAAAAGAACAACTTTAGACCACAGTGCCACATTAAGTGCAAGTTGTTGTAATGGTCAGTCACTCGGACTTATATCCATGAGATGGAGGATAAATGACCTTGCATAGTCAATTTTGGCCTGTTTGAGTTAATCTGTTATTATAGAGTCTAATATATTTTTCACTGTAAACGAGAAATGAGATGTTAATACAATATTCATCCAATGCACAACCGAGCATTGAACCAAAGTGGTTGAATAATGAACGAAAAGTGACAAGAAGCAGCAAGAAAACAGCTGACATAAAACAACAAACATGAAAAAAGAAGCGGGCAGAGAAGTGATCTAATGTCTTAGACCCTGAATGCATCACTACCTTTGGTAGCAGGCTAACTGCCGCTTACGCTACAAGTAAACAGCTGGTTTAGGCGATGACAGAAGTAACAAGCTGACGATTTTTTCAATTTATCCGAAATGTCCATTTCCTGCTCGTTATTACTTCGTAGTACGATACTGCCGAATGTGGTGACACTTCAGTAATGTGTTGCTTTACGACATGCCGTTCCCAACACTGAAATCTACCTGAGGATCAAAGCGCACCTGAGCCGATGTGCATGTCAGTGCTGATCCCCATCGAACTCAGCAGATCCAATGTCGCAGACTGGATTTGTATTCCAAGCTTTGTCTGCGCTCCTGACTTATTGTACTGTATCATACATGCATAATGGAGAAGGAAGGGATTTATTCTTAGGAATGGATTCTGTATATTGATTGCAAAGCTATTTTCACAAACGGGGGCCATTACCAAAGGACAAGCAGCAGCATGTCCAGTGAAATGCGATTCAAATTGAATCTGGTTGCGACTGAGGACTAACACGTATACATTTCCCGTGTTATTTATCCGGCCTGCTGATTCCACTTGCTCCTTGGTTCATGTGACTGTAATGCATGTTGTTGTGATCACTTTCTGTCCGGCCTTTCTGCCTTGTTCAGGTGCCACAGACTCTGCCTCGTCCTCCTCCTCCTCGTCTTCGTCTTTCGTCAACGGTGCGACGAGTAAGAATCTGCCCGCCGTGCAGACGGTGGCTCCGATGCCGGAGGACACTATGGAGAACATGAGGTCAGAAAGCCCACCATCATGAAGCCCTCGGCCTTTCACATTCCTCCCACTCGTTCTTTTTCCGTCCCTTTTTTTGTTTGTTTGTTTTTGATGTTGATTTATTTGTCTCTTCTATGTCTGTCTCTTTTCCACTTCATTCCTTCACCTTTCTCAAAGACTCTCACCAGCAGTTCACTGACACAGTCATCATTGATATTAGAGTGTTAAACAATCTTTGGCCTGATATTAGGAGCAACAAGGGTGCCCCTACATGTTTTTGAGGCGAGGCTTATATAAACATTAACAGCTTTAAGCTTGTGTATCGAGCAACTAAAACATAAACAACTCATTTTTATTGTGATAGCTTATGTTTGTCCATTTACAAGTAATTAAACCCTGAAACTAGAGCTCCAGCTAGACTCAGCTGCTGTTAAACACACCTTTGATTAGTTCTGCTGCTCTATCAGCCAATAAATACGACTGCTGTGCTCCACATATTGTACCCGTCTCACACACACCTCTCACACAGTCCACACTGTTGATCACTGACATGGCAGCTGGGTTCTTAACTCACGGCAGCCTACAGCGACGTGCACACAGCCCTCCCTTTAGAGCTTCGAGTGGCATCGTTTAGATGATGCCATCACGGTAAAAACTCGTGACTGATGAAATGCGCCGAAGTCGACTGGAAAAAAAGAACATGTGGGAGATGGTGGAATCATCCCGTTCAGCTCTGAAGGGAGAGAAAAATAATGTAGAGGGAAATACCAAATTGTTGCCTCAGGTCTTTGCGAGCTGCTGTCACAATTTACGATATGCTGTGGAGTTTAAACAACATATTAATCCATCTTGATCATTCCTTAAATTCTCTAAGTGGGTTTCAGATGACTTATCTGAAACCTTGTAAAATGAAATTGTCATTAACATGAATCTGTGTTTTATTTCTCTTCCCATACTGTGAAAGTGTCACTAATAAAAGTATACGATGTTCTGCAGTATTCGGCTTTTACTAACTAGGAATTGGCATTAGAATAAGAGATCATATGTTTTTTTTGTCATTTAAATCTTGACGCAATTTGTACTGTAACGCTCATGTTAATGCACTTTTTCCCCTCGATATGTTAGCAGATAATTGTTTCTCTAAAAGTACACGCACACGTGAGTGGGTGGGCGCGTGCGTGTGCATGTGTTTTTTAATCGGTGTGCATGTCTGTATGTGTGTTTCTGTATGTGTGTGTGTACGTGTGTGTGGTTTGTATTGCAGTGCCTATTGTGAGGTGGCGCAGTGTGCGCTGCGCAGCGGTCAGACGCCCCCTGAGCTCAAGTCTTTTAGCTCTCTGGCAGGCTTCCAGGCAGCCCCCCGAGATGCAGGACAGTGTTTTAGGCAAGGAGATACTCGTCGTGTCCCCATGACCTTCCCTCTGCCCCCTCTCCCTGAACCCACCACACACCCTCTGCTATGCCCAACCACTACTAAATGTTCCCAAATGCCATGTAAGAAAAGACAGACCACTCTGCTGCGGCAGGATGCTAACGACTGCAACCGTTAGCATCACTTTGGTTCTTCGATCAGCCGCTCATCTTTTTGTACTCACAGTCTGTCGCTTCTTGCATGGTCGTCTTCTCACACTAACCCCAGACTGCAGGTCAGACCTGAGTTAAACTGTTTTTTGCATCTTGTCCTCTGGCTAGTTTGAATTTTTAAATGAAGCTTTATGTACGAGTGGCGAAGGCCCAGGAAATCACATGCATAGATATAAAACGAAACATAAACACCAGATTTAATCAGCTTTCCTTTCTTGTTTTCTTTCACTATGATCACTTTTTTAAATGTCACAGAAAAATGGCACCTAGATGCATTTATATAGCATTTACAATGCAACCAGAGATAAAGTATCTGTTATGCTTTCAGTGTAGTTTAACAGACTTTTTTGTTTAGACTTTAGTATTTTGCACTTGAAGCTTTTTCTCATTAATAAGCCCTCCAAACTGTAGTGCAATCAGCCTTTTCCCACAAATACTAACCCAGTCATAGCTCTCCCATACCAAACCATTACTACTTATTTAATTCTGTTTTTGTGTCCGCTGTCCTCTTTCTTTCTCTCACTTTTCTTCTATGTTGTGCCGTGCTTTTTTCCCCTCCTCTCCTCTTCTTCTCACCTGTCTCCACTCGTTTCCCTCCTGCATGCTTATATTGCTCCCTTCCTCTCCTCCCGTGCATCCCCTTGAGGTTTTCTTCACACACACTGTGACACTCATCACATATAGTCCTTTTTTTTTTCTTAATATCTTCACACTTATTCTTTTCATCTTTTCCCTTCCCCCATCCCCTCTGCAGCATCACCACCAAGCTGGAGCGGGCTCTGGAGAAGGTCGCCCCTTTGCTGAGGGAGATTTTTGTGGACTTTGCTCCCTTCCTCTCCAGGACACTGCTGGGTAGCCATGGGCAGGAACTGCTCATAGAAGGTACAGGTGCTGTACACGGCTCCTTTTTCTCTAACTGGCGTCTCTCTGTGGAGTCTCCTCATTCACTGTCCCTCACCGCGATGTTCGTTTGGTGCGCGAGAGAGGCTGAGAGAGGTGTGTGACCGAAAGGTGTGACTGTGCGAGAAGCTGAGAGTGAGGTAATGAGCGAGTGAGTGTCTTTGAGCTGGCTGCTTCACTCATTCGTCAACAAGGTATGAAGTCAGTATCTCGCACTATTTCCACATAGCTAGCCAGACGTGTTGAACTGTTTAGATCAGCTTATGCTCAGTTTTAGAGGTACTTTTACTAAAGAGTCTTAAATGTGTTGCAGTCATCCCTCTGCCCACCTGCTTCCTGGCGTCCTGTTTTTGTGATCCACTGTCTCAGTGTTGATCTCTCCTTCTCCTCAGCTGTGACTTCTCCCTTCTTGTTCCTTCCTCCTCCTCCTTCTCCTCCTCTTCCTCCTCCTGCCTCACCCTTTTCTCTGCTGTTTGTTCCTGTCTTTTCTGTGGCATGCTTTTTATAAACCTGACTATGGTGACTGTATACAATAGCAAAAACCTACTGACACTACTGTGCCTTTTTTGATGATATTTCTGTATCTTGCACTTGTGCGTGCGTGCGTGCGTGTGTTTGCGTGTGTGTGTGTGTGTGTGTGCGTGTGTGTGTGTGCGCGCGCGCGCGCGTGTGTGTGTGTGTGTGTGTGTGTGTGTGTGTGTGTGTGTGTGTGTGTGCGTGCGTGCGTGCGTGCGTGCTTGTCAGAGGAAGAAAGAGAGGCTCCTGACTGTGCTCTATGTCTCTGTGCTGCAGGTCTGGTGTGTATGAAGTCGAGCACGTCCGTGGTGGAGCTCGTGATGCTGCTCTGTTCTCAGGTTGGTAGCTCCTCACTGCGCTCTCTGCGTCCAAACATTTGTCCCCCTCTCATTTTATCAAAGTCAAGGAGCCCTCTTCACTTTGAGTCCTTTCAAACTATATCTGACACTAATTCGTGTTTTTTTTAACACTGTTTTCAACTGTCAAAGTTTTATGTTCACAGGAAGCCTGAGCTGCTCTGTGAGTCTCGCTTAAAACCTGAATAAGCGCATTGCAGATGTGATTCAATTTCACCCTATCATCAACATTAGACTGTAGTTTTCTCCACATGAGTATGGTGGCCCCCAAAATTTCCCATGTCAGTCACGTGCGTTTGAACCCAGTTCAACATTCGCGTACAAAAACTTAATTAAATTCCAAAAAGATTCCAGCAAAGCAAAAGGATTATCATGTTCATTTATCTTGCTGTGATTGAAAGCCAGTTCCACAGTTTTCTACAAGAATACTGAAAAGACAGAGAGGGACTCACCATCACAGAACTCGAGTCAGGTGCCATAGGTGACAAATTTCCTTTTTCTGTTAAAGTTGTGAAGTTTGTCTCCCATCTGCTCCCTCTTTTGTTGAGTCTCGCTGCCCCCTCGCTCTTGAACGAGCCCTTTGGTTCTTCCCTCTCGCTAATATTTTTCTCCAGCTCTGCCAGTGTGTCTCCGCTCTCTTATCTCTTTTTTTTTTTCCCTGACACATCCTCAGCCGTCTGAAGCACCTCTGCTTTTCTGGTCAATTTTAACTCAGTGTTTCAGCAGCGGCTGCTTTCATCTTCTATCGCTCCTCATCGCACTGCCCTGTCCTCTCACCACTCCCTTTTCCTTTCCTGTCTCCTCCGGGTGGCTGCTCGTCAGCATGTATAGTATTACCGCTGGCTCCGGCCTTGTCTGCCATTAGAGGCCCGGGAGAGCGAACCCTAGCCCAGAAATCGATCCTCTGGAAGGGAGGATGTAACGGGAGATAGTCCCACGTGTCCTTCACAGCCTTAAGAGCCAGTGGAGCTAATGGAGCCCTGATAGTTGGAGGCTTTCAGCAGCACTTTTATCCTGCTCCATTCTCATGTGCTCAACACATTCTCTCAGATGGGGTTTTTTTGTGGGAGGTTTTTTTTTTTCCATATTAATTTTCAGTGCTGTTTACACCAGTCCTCAAAGCAATCTATAGATGTTACACTGAACATCCCAAAACCTAATTGTCCTCATACACGACTGAATGTTAGCCAGTAAGTCATAATTTCATGGCTAGTCTGTGTTTATATACTGAGTATTTACAAAAGAATTGATAGTCTGACATTGCTCCTGGAAATATGCATAATATGTGATTATATTTCAATTTTGGACTAAAGCACTTCCAGCGTTCACTGTTCAGCTGCTGAACACTTAAAACTCATTACGTTCGTGCCTTTCTTTATTAAAATGATTAAAAAAGGTGATAAAATTCGATTGTGTTCAACGTAAACTCGCTTTGAAAAACATGTGCCGTAAAGCTTTTGTCCAGCGTTTGTATTTATGATTCAAACAAGTCGTAATTTTGTGTTTCTTCCATTTAGGAGTGGCAAAACTCCATTCAGAAGAATGCTGGACTGGCTTTCATTGAGCTCATCAATGAAGGAAGGTAAACAATCTCACAGCACCACACCGCACGACACAAACACTACACAACACCGCACAACACCACACACAGTCCCTGCGATTCACACATTATCACTAATACTGTTGTCAGTGCTTAACAACTAATGGGTGTGACAGAGGCCTAATGAGAACCTTGCCAGGATAACTGCGCAGAGCTCTGTGTTTTCAGCGGGAGGCCGAATCATTAGAGTGCAATTAAGTTTACATCTGACTGTGCTGGTTTAATTTCAGTGCCTGTAATTTTGTCTGTTTTATTTTTTTAAAGCCTTTGTTTATTTGGAGCATCTGAATGCAACCTTGTGGAAACAGAGGGATCAAACTGCCTTTTAACACCTAAAAGGAAAACGTGGCGATTTCGTGTCCTCTCCGTTCTCAGCAGACGTCACCTGAAAAAAGATGATGCGGGAATATGGTGATTCTCCCTTTAAGTCTGTGACGCCTCTCACTTCTTTCTCAGACTTCTGTGCCATGCTATGAAGGACCACATCGTGCGTGTGGCCAACGAAGCAGAGTTCATCCTGAACAGACAGAGAGCAGAGGATGTACACAAACATGCTGAGTTTGAGGTTTGCACACAAAGCAGCTCATTGTTTTTTTCAAGATACCAAGTAGATGAAAGATGAGGTATCAAATCGTTGAAAGCAAACAAGAACAATCTTCAGTTATAAAAAAATTAAAATGTCTTTCTATGTGTCTGCATCTAACTTTTTATGGGTCTCTTTTTAAAGACTTCAACTCGCTGTTACCACGGTTACTACTAATATTAATATCGACAATTTCGTCTATTTCCTTTTGCTCATTTGCCGCTCCCTCTTCGCCAGTCTAATTGCGCTCAGTACGCTGCGGACCGGAGGGAGGAGGAGAAGATGTGCGATCACCTCATCAGCGCTGCGAAGCACCGAGATCACGTGACTGCGAACCAGCTGAAACAGAAGATCCTCAACATCCTGACCAACAAGCACGGCGCGTGGGGGACAATGTCACAGAGGTGAGACGGACACTGTGTGTCGGATCGTACTGGGGCACTTCCAGGTGACCATCAAGTGATGTGCAGCAATCAGAATGAGTAAATATGAATAAACTGACAAAAATGTGAGGATTTGCAAGTCAGTTTTTTAGCTGTCACAAACGACTGAGCTCAAACAGAGTCGATTTTTAGCCTCATAGCTGCCTCGTAGCAGTGTGTGACTGATCTCCGTAATCCAGCACATTCGCACACACGCCTGTTAAACCAGTGATTGCTAATTATCCAGATCCGCCTCCAGGCTG
Source organism: Malacoctenus tetranemus (assembly GCA_032274765.1). NCBI lineage: Eukaryota > Metazoa > Chordata > Actinopteri > Blenniiformes > Labrisomidae > Malacoctenus > Malacoctenus tetranemus. The sequence continues at coordinate 11,880,151 of JAUESF010000006.1, forward strand.
GCAGCTTTTCTGAGAGCACGTGCTGCAACTTGGAGACAATGTGACGTAAAGCATCTGAAGCCTGTCTTCCTCACGTCAAGACCTTTTATTTTCACTCAGTTGATACATGAATTTCAATTGCATTTTTCTGAGTTCTCCAGGTCTGGTGATATTTTAAGCTTGGTTTAATTGCTTCTCTTCAGCTCTTTTCTGACATTAAAACTTTTGGCTCTGCGGGGTGAAGGAGTTTTTTTACAAGTTAGGTGTTTTTTTTTTCTGCTCTCAGTTGAAAACAGGTTATTGGGGTTTACGAGAGGTCAGATCGTGTCCCTTTATCGCAATAATGAGAAACCTTTCCACTGCAGGAAATTAGTGTGATGATATTACCAATAATATCAGCAACAGCAACATGATTATAAAAGCACTTAGCAGACAATTGATTTAAACTTTCAGGACACTTTTCCATAAAAACATTTACGTAATCTGGCAACGCAAGTTACAAATTGTTTAAATAATGATGATGACGAGATGAATAGCAGTGATAATGATATTGTTTTATACCTTCAGGCAGATTGCGAAACCGTCAAGGTCATTTTTAATTCACAAAAAAAATTGGGGGCAGGAAAGATTTCTATATAAAGATAATAGAGGGTTTGTTTTTTATCATAACTTGACTGACATTTGCAACTCTCTTCTCATGTTGACAGCCAACTGCATGACTTCTGGCGTTTAGACTACTGGGAGGACGACCTGAGGAGGAGACGGAGATTTGTGCGAAATGCCTTTGGATCGACCCACGCTGACATTTCGCTCAAAGCGTTGGATGATTATGGTTCGTAGTGTGACCCCACCAAATGCCATTACACTCTGTAAAGACACCTGCTTTGTGCGCTTTCTCACCATCACACTGAAAATCGCACTCACACAGGAACTGAGGAGGAAGAGGAGGGGCCTAAGTCTAAAAAGAGCTTCCGCAGCCAATCAGTGGTCGCCCAGAACCCGGAGGCGGAGTTAATGCTGGAGGGGGACGACGATGCTGTCAGTTTGCTGCAGGAGAAAGAGATTGACAACCTTGCTGGTGAGAAACCTAAAACTACACTAAAAACAGACATGACATCACAGTCTGACTCAATTGTGAAACTTTTCGTGACTTTTGTTTTTAGTCCGTTTTCGCCCGAGACTTTTTACTTCCAAAGGCAAGTTGAACATTTGAACGTTTGGCCGCTCCACTAACCATCCAGCTGATTGCCTGAGAAGAGTTATGGATGATCTACTAAAACCTGATGTTGATACAACTCTCAACATCCACTTTAATCCAAGAACCGAATAAATCAATCATGTACGATCGTAGAGAAAAAACAAGAGAAATGAGTTCAACTAACATGAATTTGACTCGTGAGGTTTGATAAGCAGCTGCTTGTGATTCAGTATGAGAGTTTTTAACAAAGCAAGAGGAGTAACACCTGAGGAATGCGCTCGTCCCTTCAGGCCCAGTGGTCCTCAGCACTCCCGCCCAGTTGGTGGCTCCTGTGGTGGTGGCTCGCGGCACTCTGTCCATCACCACCACTGAGATCTACTTCGAAGTTGATGAAGAGGATCCAACATTCAAGAAGATGGATGCCAAAGTGAGAACAAGCTCCTAACTGATCAGCGAACATCATGCGATCGAATACCTAACTTCATTCTGACAGGTTGTCTTGTCATGTTCAAATAATTGTCCATCTCAACAGGTGTTGGCCTACTCAGAGGGTTTACATGGCAAGTGGATGTTCAGTGAAATCCGGGCTGTGTTCTCCAGACGTTACCTGCTGCAGAATACCGGACTTGAAGTCTTCATGGCCAACAGAAGTGAGTCTGCAGGCTCCGCAATACGTGACGTTATCCTGACTCTTTTCTGAATGCACTGAGCGATGCGACTGCAGAAGAATCAGAAGTGCTGATCCGCGGCTGAACTCATCAAGACTGGCGTTCCACGCATCTCGTCTCTTTTCCTCTCCAGCGTCGGTGATGTTTAACTTCCCCGATCAGGCCACGGTGAAGAGGGTGGTCTACAGCCTCCCCAGGGTGGGAGTAGGAACGAGTTATGGCCTGCCACAGGCCAGGTGAGTACGAGGTGTCGTCGGCTCTTTCCTACAGAGGCCACAACCTGTTTTCTTTTAAAAAAATGTACTCATTAAGTGGGCGTGTTTTTGTGCCAGGCGGATTTCCTTGGCCACGCCTCGTCAGCTCTTCAAATCGTCCAACATGACGCAGCGCTGGCAGAGACGAGAGATCTCCAACTTTGAGTACCTCATGTTCCTCAACACGATCGCAGGTATGAACAGGATCTCATCCTGTCAAGCATCTTTTTGCAAATAAGAGCTTAGAAAACATCGTCTAAACACATCATTGGTCAAACAAACAAGGTTAGCTGATGTTTTTTTTCTGTCCTTATAAACACCAAGATCACATAAACACTTCATGTTCTGAGTCTAAGTATTTCCATGTCGTTTGCTCTAAAAATGCCACAAATGTGACCTCGTCCGGTCGCTCTGACAGCTTCAATTGTGTCACGTTGTTCAAAAATAACTGTGCAGCCACAAACTGCCGACTCATCTTTTTTTCCACTTTTTTTATATCTCCTCGTGGCCAATCTATAGGGCACTCCCCTGAATGGACGAGATACGGAAAATGAGAGATTCTGAGGGAGATAAATCCATGGCGGCTTTAAATTCCTGCTTTATCTGCACTTTGTGTAAAAGAGGTCCACCACAGTAAACAACTGTGATCTTTAATAACACCGGTGTGACTCGAAATGACATAAATATGCATGAAAAATGACCCCGCTTGAAAAGTAGCAATAATAAAATGGAATTTGCTTACTTTATAATTGCTATATTTACATGAGTTATGTAGCTTTACAGTATGTTTGTACCTAAAAATGCAAAATTGGTCGGTGCTTCATACAGACAAATAAGTGGATGTTTGTTGAGATCCTTTTATTTATGCCGGCATTGAACAGTTGTTAACAGCTTGTGCTTTTGTAGCTGTTTTTCGGCTTGATTGTCTGTTTCCATGGGAACAGGTGACATCCCAGATTGGCATCATTTTGATACCAGTTTGGCACTAAGTGGCGCTAACATTTTTGTCAGCCTCACACTGTAGATGTGTAGGTTTTGGAGATAAGTCCATGAAGTGACTCTTACAGAACAGCAGCAAGGCCACACCATCTTGACCTTGATCTTACTCTCGTTTCATTGTATTTAAATTTCCACCTCTCCCACCGCCGATTGCTTTCGCAGGGAGAACCTACAACGATTTGAACCAGTACCCGATCTTCCCCTGGGTCTTGACTAACTATGATTCAGAGGAGCTTGATCTCACTCTCCCTGGCAACTTCAGAGACCTTTCAAAGGTGAGAGCTCTCAGCCTGTCTCAAAGGAAACACCTGTGTGACCCTCAAATATATTATAAAATCTGAGCAAAACAATAAAAATGAGGTCACGCAGCATCACTTTGTTATGATACCAAGGATGAGGAGGTAGCTGGCGTTTTTGCTTCTCCTCAGTATAAACCATGTGCACTTGACTGTTTTGGAGAATCATGCGCTGGGAAAGAGAAACTGCTTGATTTTTTTTCCTTGATTGATTTCACTGAATCTTGCAGCCAATCGGTGCCCTGAATCCCAAGCGAGCGGCGTTTTACGCAGAGCACTATGAGACGTGGGACGATGATAGCACACCTTCCCACCACTATACAACCTTATACTCGACTGCTCATTCAACACTGATGTGGATGCTCAGAATAGTAAGTATAGTCTCAACACACTTGCCCACCATCACCACGAGGAGCGTTTTCACTTTTGGAATGGTCCTAATGAGTGTGTCTGTTGCTGCGCCTGCAGGAGCCCTTCACCACATTTTTCCTCAACGCAAACGAAAACAAGTTCGACCACCCAGAGAGAGCGTTCTCTGGCATCGGCCGCGCTTGGAGGAACTGCCAGAGGGACACGGCCGACGTGAAGGTAATCACTCGAATAAGCTGAAGGGACTATAGTGACCCGTCGAAGGTCCAGTGTGTTGGGAACTATCCACAACAGTGGGATAAAATGTTGCGATGAGTGTTTTTATCATTATGGAACGACTTGAGCTCAGTAAATTATTAGGTTGTCATTCAATCAGACGTTGCACCATCATTTTTTTTCCCTGTTGGTCTGTAGTTTTATGGACAACTGAAGTTTTCTTTCAGTCAGCTGCACTGAAATTTTTCTCGAACATCCTGTTTTTGATTTCAGGGCCATCAAATAATTAAATCCTGTAAATAATTGACCTTTCAGATGTCCAAATATATTCTGGGTTCTTATTTCAGTTAAGGGTGGTGATAATATGTTTGCATTACTTTAAAAAAACAGCTCAGAGCTGAAGGAGAATTTTTTTTTCTAGCTTTGAGTGGCGTTTATATTTGAACGTGGTGAATAAAATGCTGGTGAAAACAGCTTGTGCGTGTGGGTGTGAAGTAATTGCTGTTGACTTCTTCGGGGTTTTGTAAGGTTGTCGTGTAATAAGTTTGGTGACTTCTGCTTTTTTTCCCCCATTGCATCGATCAGGAGCTGATCCCGGAATTCTACTACTTGCCAGAAATGTTTGTCAACAGCAACGAGTACGAACTCGGGGTGCGTGATGACGGACTTCCCGTGTGTGACGTGGAACTTCCTGTCTGGGCCAAGAAGCCCGAAGACTTTGTCCGCATCAACCGCATGGTGAGAGACACGCCTGGATCCTTCTAATGCAAGAACATGTCATTCGTTGGTGTTTCCTTTCGAACTGACTGGACAGAGTCTCAACATTTTTTTTTGCTCCTCTTTCGTCCCACCTCTGCTTCCGTCCAGGCGCTGGAGAGCGAGTTCGTGTCTTGCCAGCTCCACCAGTGGATCGACCTAATATTTGGCTACAAGCAGCGGGGGCCGGAAGCGGTCCGAGCTCTCAACGTGTTCAACTTCTTGTCTTACGAGGGAGCAGTCAACCTCGACAATCTGGATTCTGTGCAGCGTGAGGTGGGTTTCTATGACAACACGTCGCCCTGGATGCCTTTCACAAATTATTAATATCACAGTGCAACAACCTCCCCCTCATCAGCTTTCATTGCGACTGTAGTAAATGGTTCGTTTAGGAGCAGCAGATTAATGCAGCACTCGAAACTTTGAGATATCCATGTTTAATTCGGACTACCTTTTCTGAGGCATTTTAAGGGTTAATTACCCCACTGTATGAATGCATTACTTGCTCTGATTTCCTGTGACGACCAGAATCGCACCTTTTCATCCCAGACAACATTAATAGCTGATGCAGCGCCGACACTTATATTCTCTTGTTGTTCTTCATTGCTCACCCCGTCTCTCTCTCTCTCTCAGGTTATGGAGACCCAGATTCAGGTCAGTGGTCAGGTTCCCTCCCAGCTGCTGATAGAGCCACACCCACCTCGCTCCTCCGCCATGCACCTGGTGAGAAATACTTCGGTATCATCTGCAAAAATAACTTTCACATCAGAGCCAAAGACAGAGTTTCTATCAATATTTCTCTTTATTACAGACAAGTTAGGTTAAAGCCTGAAATGTTCATCGTTTGCATTTGTAGTTCATATGGCAAAAACATCCAAGCTCACATATTCCATCAGGAGTGAGACTCTTTCTTCCAGAGTGTTTGGATATGTGAGACATTGTTACATACGCAGGTGTATGTAATGCACTTTTAGCCTCTCCGTCCTCCCTGCTACCCTGAGCAGCACGAGGCCTCAGTGTCTCTACATCAGAGCCATCCATGTCAACCCAAACCCCCCTGACCAACCAGCGCCCCCATCCCCCTCTCCCAGGCCTAGAGCCACCCTCAGTGTGTGTACCTGCTCTCACCCTGGGCTCCCACTAATATACCTTCTCCCTTCCCTCCCTTTGTCCCATCTGTTCTGTCTCTACCCCCTCCCTCCTCCCTCCCTTCCTTTGTCTCCATCCCCCCAAACTCCTTTTTCCCAACCCCCTCTTCCTGCTCTGCCCCTCCTCTCTCTCTTTCTCTCTCTCTCTCTCTCTCTCTCTTTCTCTCTCTCTCTGTCTCACCAGTGTTTCCTTCCCCAGAGCCCTCTGATGTTTAAGGACCAGATGCAGCAGGATGTCATCATGGTGCTCAAGTTCCCCTCCAACTCTCCCGTCACACATGTGGCCGCCAACACGCTGCCGCACCTCAGCATACCTGCAGCCGTCACTGTCACGTGTAGCCGGCTGTTTGCGGTGAACCGCTGGCACAACACAGTCGGTGAGTGTACAAGCTAAACAATGAATCCCCGTATCTGTCAGGTGTGATGAATTGATGTGCTCTAACATTTCCTTGTAACTTAGTCAAATTTAACTCGCAGAGCTTTGAACTCAGTTACAACGAACTTAGTTGCAACTAACTTGGTAGTCACTGACCCATAGTAATTAAATTTGTATCATTTGCTTTCACTTTTATTAGTTCACACCCCTGCATGATGGCACAGAAATATTGGTTCTTTAAGGCCTAAATTAGCCACATAAATGACCTCATTAGTGCAACAGTATAGGTGTAATTAATCATGGTAATGTAATTATGGTGGGTCATGGGGGTAGATCAAGTGATTACTGTTTGAGATTATCATGTGAGGTGCTGTATTTCTGACACAAGTCTCTTGGCTTCCATCAGAAAGCACTCAGCCAGGTGATTATATGCGAAGGTGTCGCTAAATTATTCCTCATCGCCATTTTTTTTCTTTTTTTCGGATCATTCGATGATATAATATCTGACTCATTGACCCTCCAGGCCTCCGTGGAGCTCCAGGATACTCCCTGGAACAGGCTCATCATCTCCCCATCGAGATGGACCCTCTCATAGGTCAGTGCACACACGTCTTCACTGTTTCTGGTCTTACCTTTTTTTTCGCGCAGCTTGAATAATGCTAAAAACTGCTGCCAGGATTTTTTTTGAATTGTGCAGCCATAGAATTATCCTAAATTACAGTGTCAGTGGTAATTGTTGCCGGTAATGATAATGTTAGGGGTGCAATTTTCTGTAATCGGATAATGAGTGGCAGCCGGGTCACCGAGGGGACTGCGGTCGATACGTCACATGATACACTCGGGATTGATGTGAAATATTATTGAGTCACAAGCTGCAAAGTGTAAACGCTGAGTGCTCATAAGTCCCTGACCTGAGGAGGACACTGTCTGGAAGGTTGAGGGTTCACGAGATCTCCTGTTCACCGCTTTGTCTTTGGAGCCTCTCATTAACATGCATGCCTTTCTGCGATCTCGTGCAGCAAACAACTCAGGCGTGAACAAGCGTCAGATCACTGACTTGGTGGACCAGAGCATCCAAATCAACACCCACTGTTTTGTGGTCACCGCCGATAACCGCTACATCCTCGTCTGCGGCTTCTGGGACAAGAGCTTCCGTGTTTACTCTACCGAGACTGGTTGGTTTTTCTATTGTATTCTATTATCACACAGCGAGATCAGAGAATTCATGCAGTAAACAGTGAGAACTTTTGTACTTCTTTTTTCAGAAGGTTTAATGTTGTTTGCTGTGTTCATCAACATTTTAAATTTAGCATTCAAACAAGTTGAAACGTCGTGTGTGACTTGTTGTGGAGCACAGTTTTCCAGCATGAGAGCCAATCAGACCCGCTGGCTGACTCGTCGCTCTGATTCCTCTCCACAGGGAAGCTGACCCAGATAGTTTTCGGCCACTGGGACGTGGTGACGTGTCTCGCTCGGTCGGAGTCCTACATCGGAGGAGATTGCTACATCGTGTCAGGCTCCAGAGATGCCACTCTTCTTCTGTGGTACTGGAGCGGACGGCACCACATCATAGGGGACAACCCCAACAACAGTGAGTGCTTGGCATGCAGGAGATGGCTTATCGACGAACATCTGTTCAGTGAAACCGCCTCCACAAGGCCGTGTGGTGATATTTCTCTCCTCTTGATGTGTGTTTTCTTTTTTGCAGGCGACTATCCTGCGCCAAGAGCCGTACTGACAGGACACGACCACGAGGTGGTGTGTGTGTCTGTCTGTGCAGAGCTGGGATTGGTAATCAGTGGAGCCAAAGGTTTGTGTGTGTCAAAAAGTGACATATCACATGTTGTGCATTGAAATTATTAAAAAGAAGTATGTTTGCGTTTTAATAGGCACCTGATTTATTTATTTTTGATGTATATTAATGGCACCATTACAATAAATCTTTAATTTATCCAAGACAGTCGGGAGGAGAAAGGAGCTTTCACATCATCTCTCGTCCCTCTCGCCTTTCAGAGGGACCGTGCCTGGTTCACACCATCACAGGGGACCTCCTCAGGGCCTTGGAGGGTCCCGAGCTGTGTCAGCGGCCCCGTCTCATCTCGGTGTCCAGCGAGGGACACTGCATCATCTACTACGAGAGAGGCCGCTTCTGCAACTTCAGCATAAACGGGAAACTGCTGGCACAGATGGAGGTCAACGACTCCACGCGGGTAAGGCCGTCCGAGAGAACACAGGAGCACGCTGCCACGTCATTAATGAGTGATCACCCTTCGCGTGTAGCCATTAACCGTGAAACAGGCTGTTGTTCAGCACGCGAGACGTGTCACCGTTCCTTCTCCGTCCCCCCCGCAGGCGATCTTGTTGAGCAGTGACGGACAGAACCTGGTGACAGGAGGTGATAATGGAGTTGTGGAGGTGTGGCAGGCGTGTGACTTCAAACAGCTGTATATCTACCCAGGCTGTGACGCTGGCATCCGGGCCATGGACCTCTCACATGACCAGAGGTAAGACTGGCCGGACGCACCTGACAACGGTCACCTGAGCAGAACGGTGAACAGGTTCATGCTCGTATAAACAATGAGGTGTATTTGATGCGCAGGTTTTCAGCACAGTATGTGTTTATTAAGTTTGTTTCAAGCCTCCCAATGTCACTTTGTTCTCTCCCCCCAGGACGTTGATCACTGGCATGGCGTCGGGCAGCATTGTGGCTTTCAACATAGACTTCAACCGCTGGCACTACGAACACCAGAACAGGTACTGAGGTGGGCAGCGCGTGGAAGAGGAAGACGAAGAGAGAGGGGAGGAGAGGTGGTGCGTTCTGCTGTGTGTTTGCGACGCGGGGGAAACCACAGGTACCGAGACAAAAGAGAAACTAGAAGCGGACCTTAGGCTCCGTTCCCCCCTGTGAAGTTTGCTTGATTTGAGGATGCGACAGCGCTGGTGGGAAACAGCCTCCTCTGTGCATACGTACACACACGCGCGTGTGTGTGTGTGTTTGAAACCACACACACATTATACCCAGAAGATACACACCAAAACCTGCTTATAAAGTAATAGAACTGCTGAGTGAGTTTGGGGGGGGGGGATAAAGAGCAAGTCAAGGGGACCTGGTAGAGGTCGATCATAGGCGTACCACTCACAGGACTGGTGTTGCTGTTCCTGGTGCGTTTGTTTCATCACGGATAATTTAATCTTTTCCATTTCTGTTCATTTCTTTCTCCCCGACATCTCTTCAAATGACGTTTCCAGCTTATTGTTTCAGGGGACTTCAGTGTGGGTCATACTCGTGAGGACTGATGATTGAGGCTCCTTCAATGTGTCTAATCTGATAAGAAATGGTCAGATATGAACCAGCCCCACCAACTTCTCAAATACAGGTGCTATTGGCTTGATGTTAAATTAAACTTTGAAAAAAAACAGTGACCTGGGGTTTTAATGTTATTTCATTCATCTAATTTCTAATGTTCTTTATTTTCTCTGTTACCCTCAGCGAGGTTATAATCTGATTTCTATGTAAATACGACTCTGCTTCCTTCAGAGTCTACACTTGTTCTTTCACTACACAAACTGCGCTTATCACCTTTAATTTATTAATGACTTGCTGTATGTAAAATACTGTGTAATAATTATTATAACGTTGACGAGACTGATGGTAAGAACGGTGGTGCCGAGGACGGTGATTGTTTTGCCTGGGGAAGGCGACGATGATGATGATGATGATGAGGAGGACGACGATAAAGGTTTCTTGCCAGTGCCACCGAGGACGAGCCACCACAAGACTGACATGATTTCCTTTGTATATTTGGTGATTGTTTTGTCAAATATGTACATATAGTCTCGGTTCGGGCTCGGCGGGAGACTTAAATCAGCTGAATAAGACTGAAAGCGCAAAGGAAACCTTCACTTACCCACATTTGTTGATTATTTAAAAAAAAAAGAGAAGAGAATCAAATCAATGTAAAAGTTTGTTTTGTATTTGCACTTTGCACCAATCACATATCATTATTTATTAGCTTGGTTCTTTCTGGTCGGCTGCCATTTCGTTTAGGTCCATTTTCCTACGGGATTATTTGTGCATTGATGTTTGTATTTAAAAAAAAAACAACGTTGCGCTCATGTGTGATTATAAGTTTTACAACCTCACAGTTGTAAGCAATATCATGATTCTGTAGCTGATAGAGGCGGGAGCGAGGGCGGTGAGAGGATGCGGTGTGAGATGTACTGTATGTGTGAAGCCATCTTGATCAAATGCGCACATGCACATACTCTATCGACAGGTTCAACTTACGTATCCAAAAAAAGGTTAAATATTTTTGGATCTATGAAACCCTAAAAAACTATTGTATTCATGTTTTATTGCAAAGATGTAAAATATGACATGTGTGAGTTGGAAAAAAAAATCATGATAAGAAAAATAAAATATGCAAAGAATTTGATGACTTGACTTTTCATTGGTGGCGAATGCTGAAGAGTTTTTGCGGCTTTTTGTTCCTTCCTTTTTGGGGGGGGGGGGGGGGGGGGGGGGGGGGGGGGGGGGGGGGGGGGGGGGGGG
>JAUESF010000006.1:11928655-11939637 GCA_032274765.1 Malacoctenus tetranemus
CCAAAAGTCGAATCATCCTCCTTTCAGAAGTCCTGAATAATGTGTAAGGACACCGACATATTATGAGCCAGCCTTGTGAAATTCTATTATTTCTTGTCCTCACTCTTGGAGCGCGCTCTATTGATTCATACACCGTGGGTTTTTTAGCCTTGCTTCATGTGTTCAGGCGTTCTGACAGCAGCCTTGAAGTTTCGTATTAATTTCGCCGTTCAGGCGGCACAAGACAGAAGATCATTCTTTCGCACATCTAACGAGCTGGACCAGAGAAGCTGCGCAGAGCAGATGTGAAGTGTGAATTATCTCCGCGGGCTGGGAGGGAGCGGAGACACGTGTGCAGTCCGACACCACCTGGTGTCCTTCTGCGCGTCGGCCCGCTCCTCATTGTGTGCGCCCTCGCAGCTGAGACCTCGACGCCGCCGAGGAGGAACAGAGGTGTCTGTGAGGGACAGACGTGTCGACAGGTGAGACAGGCCGAGAGACAGTTGCAGGGAACAGAAGGTGTGATGGACAACAAGATACTCGCAGGATCTAGAAACGAAACACTATTCGCCACTTTCAGAAGTTCTCCTCGTTTGTTGGGACACTGTTCGTTCTTTCTCTGATCCTTACAGATTTGATTCACAGATGAACTGTAGCTAATCAAAGTGCATCTCCATGCTCTGAGATGACAACATTTTAGATATATATTTATATTGAAAAATGTATTTTTCAAACATAAAAAAAATCAGGTTTTCCAAAACGTGTAAAAAAAAAGTGATCAAAAATGATGAAACATTCAAAAAACTTCTACAAAACAACAACTTTACTGCATGTTTCATTTTTTGTTGATATCACCTCTGTATGTCTATTGTAGCATAAAGAACCATGTGAGCAAAACATGTGAGCAAAGGACATTATAACAGGTGGAAACGAAGGACAACACCAATGCCAAAGAGACTTTGTTCAATGTACATGAAAACTATAAACGGGACATTTCATCACTCCAGTTTTATTCTGAGATGATGTCACAACCCTGGCTGAGTGTGTATTTTTATATAGACGCGCGCACACACACACGCGCGCGTGCGCGCACACACACACACACACACACACACACACACACACACACACACACACACACACACACACACACACACCAATCCAGAATAATGTGAGAAAACAATTTGCACTCGAACACCATTTCCTTCTCACCATCTGTCTCTCTGCTCCTCTGTGATGCCTCTTGTCAGCTAAAATGAACCCTTTAACAACCCGCCTCAGCCTCACGGTGGAGCAAGATTTGAACCCCTGTATTTCAATGACAGGACTTAACCTGATTCATGATATCTACCACTTGATAGAAGTGTGCCATGATAAAAAAAAAACAAAGACATCAGGTGCCACTGTGTTCACCATCGGTATGCTGTTTATCACCCAATTCTAGCTGCATACATACCCCCATAGTTTCACAGCGAATGTGAGACGATGTTTTTCACTCTTTCTTGATGTCGACCACAACATGCAGACAATAAATCATCCAGCACAGCTCGCAGCTGAAGACAGGCGTGCACACATGTGGTGCTCCTCCATATTCATGGCTCACAGGGCTTCATAAGAAGGTTTATGCAACAAAATAACACTCGCTGTATTCAGCAGAGTAGGTGTGAAAGATGCTGCACTGCGTTCTGGCCAAACCAGCTCCTTCACTCCACAGTGAGTCTCTTTACGTCCAAGAACGACGAAACCGACAACACAGACACCATCTCTTGTATTTTACTCTTTATTGACGACATGCAGCTGGAGGTGATGCATTGCTCTCAGGCGAGGACGAACTGGTCCAGATATCTCACCACCGACTCCTCCATCAACTGTCAGAAACACAGCCGCTTGCAAACTCTTGTTGACTCTGGAACACGCTTGAAATTATTCCACATCGCGCGGCACCTTGACCCCGCATCTTCCACCTTGGCTCTTCTGGAATCGTAAATAGAAAAGGAAAAAAAGTGGTGTTGCAGAGGATGTTGGTTTTTTTTCTTTTTTTGCTCTGGGTGAGTTTTCAGGTCAGAAATTACTGCATTTCTTTTTTCCCTCAAGGGTTTTTTTTCCTCTCCAAACAACCAACTATGGAGCTCTCACAATGCATGAAGGCTCAGCTGCAAGTCGCTTCATGCAGTCTTATCAATGAGTCTTTCAGTTGCGTCCTTGTATTTTACAAATGTCTTACGTCTCAACATCCTTGGCATGTAATTGACATGGCCGGAATATAGTCTTAGAAAACCATCCCCCCCCACCACTCTCTCTCTCTCTCTCTCTCTCTCTCTCTCTCTCTCTCTCTCGCTCCGTCTCTCCCTCTCTCTCCCCGGTGCGCGTCAGCGTTTGCGCAAGCAGCCTCTCCGCCTCTGAGTAGTACAGCTCGGCTCCTTCGCTCCCATTCACCAGTTTACTATCGGACGCAGCTCGTACACACACGCACTCAAAGGTGCTGTTCTTCCTCGTCTGCTTTCGCCGCTTTGGATTATCACTGTGTTTTTCAGCATGCTGGAAGTGGAAGGTAGGAGACCTGACCGGCAGCTCTTTAACCAGACCAAATCCTCCCTCCCACCTCTTCTAACTTTTATTCCGACCTGCCGGGTTGATTTAATATGAAGGATTCCGCCGTGTTGTTTGGCCACCGCGGGTGAGACTGTGAATACTAATCATCTCTCCGAGGTGACCGTGTTGTGATTCCTTTCAGAGTCGGTGGCACACAGAAACGTTCATTTAAATGTGATATCTAAACGTTTTACCGTTGTGTAACCGGGAGGAGTGTCTCTCTGCGTGCGTAACACAGATGCTGTTTTTCATCAATGAAAATGTCCAGGAATGACTCAAACGTCGGCATTTTCCAGTGTTTTTTTTTTTCATTTTCTCGCTAAACAAAAGGCTGGAGCGCGCCCGCACCGGCATCCTGCGCTATTCCACTCAGACTATGTGGGGTTGTTTTTTTTTCTGTTGTTGTCTTTTCTTTTTTTTCTTCTCCCCCATCTTCTTTTTCTTGAATAATTCAGAAAGTTGTTTGATCTCGGCAGGGATTGTAGTGAGGTTCCACTTACAGGACAGCCTGTGAAAGCACACAGGTCTGTGGACACAGAGTGAAATGTTTACATGCAGCCATCCATCAGATGGTGTGTGTGTGTGTGTGTGTGTGGGGGGGGGGGGAGACAGAGAGAGAATTGGGAGACAAAGCGATGCTGTGAGGGGGAAAAAAGGCTTGAGTTGCCCAAATCTGATTTATCTGAGCGGTTTTTTGGTTTGTTTTTACATTTAAAACATGTTTTCATCACATTTTCTTCAATGTTTTATTTTTACATCTAGCATTCTACGATCGCTGACATAATTTTCAATCACAAAATTTTGTATTCTTCATGCATGTTGTTGTTGCCATGTAACAATAACTCCTGCTGGCTGTGTGATGGGAGTCAGGATGATGCTTTGCACGGACTTAATGGTGCCATCAGGTTTTGTTGTTCGTTTTTTTTTCTTTTCTTTTGATCCGGTTTGCACCTGACCACACTCATGATCCGGGTGCATTGTTGATTAATCTCATGCTCTGGTTTAATGAGACGATGCCTCTGGGTTTTTTCATGGCACGCATCAGCAGGGAATGTATACTAAGTGGTGGTAGGGGTGGTAGGGGGGTTGGGGGGTTGGGGGGGGTCACAAGTGCATCAAATGGAGAGTCTGGTTGAAAATGAGGACAGCCTGCTGTTGGATGTTGACTTGCAGCCGTGCACTTAGAGTCTGAAACGTGCTCTGATGTTTCAGTGCACATATGCTCGTAGGGCTGGAGGATAATTGGCTCGTTCCGGAGACAATTAGAGCATCAAGATTTGTGTTTTTTTGTATTTTGGCTGAGCTCGACAAAAGAGCCGTGTGGATTTCAGTGGCTTTTTTATTCTCTCTCCCTCACTCCCCCGTCCTCTCCTCCGCCTCCTCCTCCTCATCTGCCTCATTGATGTGAATGGAGACATGTTGAGGGCGGAAGTGTGGGCTGCTGCGAGACACCGATATAACTGTTCTAGAAATGTGTTCACTGTTACAGGACCTTGCATTTCAACGTTTCTCTCTCTCTCTCTCTCCATCTCACCCTTCTCATCCCACTCCTGCTCCATTTTCTCCCCCGCTCTCTCCCTCCAGTGAATGGGACGCCGGCCAGTCAGCTGTCCACTCCTCATTCGGGAAAATCTCCCAGCCCCTCCCCGACCAGCCCGGGCAGCCTCAGCCGACGCCGGGTAAGGCAAAAACGCCAAAAAAACCAACCCACAAACGACAGTGTAGAAATTAGTGACACTGAATCATCAAGTCTGTAACACAAAACCTCCTGTGTTCTCAGGAAAAGGACAAAGCCATGACTGAGCATAGACCAACCACATCTTAGAGACGCTAGTATATGAAGAAAACCACAGCACCACAACATCGTTAGTGTCTCAGAAGGGGGCGAGGCGTTTGACCCTTGACCTCACCCATTGCGGCTCTGGGAGTCCGAGAGTGGCAGGCTCACGTTAGGCTCCATCGTTTTTTTAGTTTCCGAAAGCATTTTGTCCCAACATGCGGATGTTCGCTCCCATTTCCACATCTGCTGACCCATCTTTTTTTTTTACTCCTCATGGAGAGGTCCCATCTGCCTTTGGCAGCTCAAAAATGAAGAAGTCCAACTCACAGATCAATTCATCAGTCAGTCATTAAATTTGTGCAATATCGATTCGAAAGAGGAAACTGACTGATTCTCTTTGTGAGCTACTTGCTCTGACTTTTAATGTCCTTTGTGTTTTACAGACAATTGTTGGCATAAGCAGTGTGTTACATTGCAGTTTAATGTCTTTTAGGTAAAAAAAAAAAAGACACGTAAGGTACAACCTACTGTTCTAGACTTTGTTTTTTAATCAATTCATGTCTTTTTGTACATGTACACTTGCGTAAATGATGTAGAATCAAATTTTCTACTAGCACATTTCATTATTTCTGTCTTCAACCTGGGTTTCATAAGATCCATGTACAAAAAAACCCCACTCCCACCAAGAATCCTGTGTTTTCTGTAGCTGACAGTCGAGGAAGCGCGACGCGATATGTTCCTTCTTAGATCCAGAAACTGTGCAGAGCGGGAGCATGCAACTCAATGGGAAAACGTTCCACATTTCACATGAGACTTCCCGAGTTCATACGCGGGACATTTATGCGAGCTTGTGTGCATGTACGCATGTGTGGAAAGATCAAAGTATGTGTTAATCCGTGTCTTGACAGCGGTGATGGCGAGGTTTTAATATCAGCTGCAGTCCTAATCACACCCAGTTTGGGCTTTTTTTTTCCTCCTCCTCGCAGCAGCTCTTTAATTTGCTCTAAGCCGGCTGCTGATTTGTTTGTTTCTCTTGTTAACAAGCACTCGCACGATCAGTTCACTTCACGCTTCTACATAAAGACATTGCAGTATATATATATGTATATATATATACATATATATATATGTGTATATATATATTTATATATGAATCTGCCATGTGCTGGTATCAGTTTCCACTCGCATGTGTCTTGTGTGTTTTTCTTTCTCATGAATATTTAGAGCAGGGAAACATCACTGATTATATTTCTGTTGCTTTTTATTAGTTCTTATCAGTTATTAGCTATTATTTCCTCAATTAGTGTGGACGGTGGCATCCATGAACGTCTGTGAATGCCCCCCCCCAAAAAAAATCGGCACAGCATAAAGCATTTATCTCTGCAGCTCAGTGGATTCGGTCTCGTGCTCCATTTGAAGAGCCGGGGAGAGTTAGTGGACGGTGGAGAGTGTGGCCCGGAGGCCTCCGAGTCCATCAGTGATGTGGTTGTAGTCATGTGCTGTGAAGGTCAGTTGGGGCAGCGGAAGCGGCCAGATTTGGGTTGGAGCTGCTGCGGGAACGGGGTGAAACAGAGATTCCACGTTTGTGTCTATATTAGAACTGGGTCACCATGGATTACAGCAGCGAGGGGAAACCGGTTGACATGTGGACGCATTCGTCACCTCCCTTCTTCTCTCTGTCTCTGAATGAGAAGTTGTTGTTGTTGTAACTCTTCTTTCCTCTGAGATTCACACAAAGGATTTGAAAATCAGAGGTGAAAGAGCTCGGAAAGCACTCCACGTGAAATTTCGCGCTCTTGCGCAGTTCCGAAACTCACTGAAAAAGGCGTTTAAATTTAAGTTTCACGCGACTTGTGCGCTTCCCAGAGAGATTATTCCGAACTTTGTACTTGGCTGACACTTTGCACTAAGCCTGGCTTGACTGGAAGGAAGGGAGGAAGTCTCACAGCCCCATTATCTCTGCTCTTCACTCTGCAGCATCACATTCTCCAGCTATATTACGATGTAATTCTCTTCTCCGCTCCTCACGTTTTTTTCCCCCCTCCTCGTCCTGTTAGCGATTCCCTCCCTGTCCCTTCCCCTCCCTGACAGTTCCTAATTCCTCTTTCACTCCCGTCTCAGCAGTTCTCGTTTCACCCCACCCCCACCCCCACCCCCCCCCTTCGCCTCCTCCTATGAAAGGATATTAACTTCACAGGGAGAAATTATATTCCATCATTTCCCTTGTAGATGAAGTCTTAGCTCTTCTAGAAGTAGGAACATAATTCAAGACACTATTTGCACATATTATTTTACTTGTTACCTCTGTGTATACATGGAAATTAGAAAACCAGGAATTCAACACATGCTCCTATGAAGCCCCTCTTAGTATTTTGGAGGCAAGTGTTTACCTAAATCACCCTCTAATCCAGCCGCACCTTCGCTGCAAATGGGTCTTCTAGCTTGATTCTGAATTTCAGCTATAAATACGGTGCGATAGTGACGATTCATCTCTGAAAAATGTAAGTGTTGTAGAAATAGGACTTGCTAGATGAAAATAAAGTTAGTTGGATAAATAAAGAAGAAGCATCCTTCCCTGTCCAACCACAGACTCACAGTGACCCACTACGCGTGTCGCATTTAAACAGCTCACCTCACAGGACCCTGCGTATAAACACTTAGAGGCACTTTGCTGCCTGCAGGAAGTTGCTCGCACAGCTCAGTCCATCACAATCTATCTCACTGAGCAGAGAGCACGCAGACATGGAGTCGCGCCCAGCCTCCTTTATCGCTCACGCGCACAGAAATGGCATGTAAAGTCACTTGTATGTTTTAATGCCTCCATCAGAGGAAAAATGTGTTAATTGTTCGGAAAGTCTGCATTTGTGCACAGCGGAGGGGCGATAGCTTCGCTTCCACTTGAAGCGAGCCTCCACATGCTGTGCGTCTTGTGTGATTGGTGCCCACTGTGACCCATTTTTATGAATTATCAACCGCATGAAAGAGTGGTCTACATTCACTAAGTCATCCATCCCCCCCTCCTCCTCTTTGTACTACTGCCTGTATAGTCACAGGCCACTCACCTCACAAAGCATAGGCTGCGTTTCCCTATTCAATGCATCTGAAACTCAAAAACGCATAAATCCACAGCAGCGTGCACCATGAACTCGTTTTTTTTTTTTTCTATCAATACCAACCCGAATAGATAAATTGCTCGAAGAGATGAGGTCAACCTCGTGCTGGTCGGTCGGTGCGCTCCATTAGGTGAGAAAAACAGAAGCAGGGACAATAAATCATTAGAAAAAACAGGACAATGCATGGAGAGCGGCGGCTGACAGATTGAAGGCGAGACGGACAGAAGGCCTCTTGTTGCAGCAGCTGTGACAGAGTCAGGTAGCTGCTGGTGTGAGTGAATGAGAGGGACGCGAGTGCGAAGATGATGTTATGTGCAGTGTGTCACCGACGTCTTCCTCTCACCATTTAGTCACCCGTGTCCATGAGCCATTGAATTGCATGCTCCATCTCTCATTCTTACTGTCCATATTTTGTGTTGGTTGATTCATTCTTGAATTATGGATGCATGTGAGTGAGTGTCTGAAAGACGGAGAGGAGAGAAAGTACGCAACTTCTTTTTTTTTTTCGTTCATTCACGTGAGTGTGTTGTTACTTTACTCTGTATTTGTTTTTGTTTTTTTCGTCTGTAACATATTTCTTATTTAATGTTGTGTTGATGTTGTTAGGTGCATTTTGTTTTTATGGCCGCTAAAAAGACTGGTCACATCACATGAGGAAACAATTGGGAGCTGCAATTTTAAGCTAAAGCTTTTTTGAATGTTTAATTTCTTCAAGTAATGTGAGGATTTTTGTGTCGATAATGCATTGGAAACACCATTTTTTTCTATTTGTATTCACTCATTTATATACATGAAAGAAATGCTTATAGAAACGGGGAGTGCAAAACGTCAACAACACGTTATTACTGAAGTATATCGAGATTTCATCATGTGAAGCTTCCATCTCTTTTTAACTTGTTTGTTATTGTTTGTGTCTCTTTGCTCAGTGTATTCATTTCACTCATTCATTGGTTGAAGTTCTCATTAAATTCATTGTCATTCCATTTTCATTTCGTGTTCTTTGTTCTCCTCATTTAAACCCAACGCGGCTGATTAACAGCTGCTCCGCGCGTTACATCATCATTACAATATTTATGAGGATGATGATTTTCTTCCTCCTCAGCCGTTCTCCTTTGTCAAACTTTGCTCGTGCATTCAGCTGAGCAGGACAGCCACTACATCGCGAACATACTCCCAGTGGTGCATTTATCCCCCCCGTCGTGCTGCCGATGATCTGGATTTTTGGTCCTTTGGGTGGGGCAGCCCAAATCTTCAACTCTCCCTCAAGCATTTAATCACGTTCCCGTGATTCCCTCAGATTAAGGTCCAGAAGGATCCCGATTAGAAAACCTCCAATGCGTCCAACTGGCAGAGCAGCAAGATAGAATCCCCCAAACTGTGTTGATCTGATGAGAGTGAAGTAGATTATGTTTTCTGTCTGTCTAGACACCAAAATAAGAGTTAAGAAATATTATTTCCTGCAGCCTGTGCGCTCATGAAAGACAACACGGGGACGCTGGGGCCAAAAAAAAATCCTATTTCCATCAAATCATATTAGATTTCTCCACCAAAGCAAACACTAATAAATCCTGCCGTTTGCTCGATATTGCCTGACAGTAAAAGTGTCAAGAAATGCTGCGAGAGAAAAAAAAAAAAGTGTTTGGCTCTGCCTCTCGCCGGAGGGAAGGAGCACGGGCAAGGCTGCAGGATTGTGTGTTGTAATCAGATTCAGACAGGGGGATGGAGGACCAGGCTGGCGTTACCCTGGAGTTGGTTATGTAAATCTGCAGTGCATTTTTAAATACTCACTTCCACTGTTGACAGACTTCCTTTTTCGACGACGGCATAAATCATCATCACCACCCCGTAAACACGGTTTTAAACATGACGCCCCGCGTCTTAAGGTCAGGCGCCGACATCCTGTTTAAGTCCCGTCTCTTCGCCGCTCGGTGCTCTGTTGCCGAGCGCCGTTGCCCTTGCAGGTTTGAAGAGCAGTGGCTGCAGCCGTGATGTAAAAGGTTTGTCGGTGTGTGTTTGTCGGTGGCGTGAGTCATAGTGTGGAGATACAGAGCTAGGAATAGTGTGTGTGTCGTATTGTGCAACAGGGAGCGAGCTGGATGGTCTAACAATAACAAGACCGCTCCTGCCAAAATCCCCTGATCGATATCAGCCAGACCGGAGCCCGTCCATCTCCCGCACTGTCTCCACATCCTTCTCCCTCACCTTTGTTGTCCGTCCCTCCATCTGCCTGATAGTTTGTTTTTTGTATTCCCACACAGGAAAAGAGGGAGACATAGTTTTCATAGAAGGCTGAATCTACCTCCCAGCCCGCAGACAGGAAGCGACCATATATAGGCTTCTGTCTCCACACTGGAAGTCTCATAAGCGGCCGCTCTCCTCTCCCTCCGCCAGCAGTTTCCATAGCAACAGTATTTTGTTTCCCTGTGTGGCAGGAAGAGTGAGATACGAGTTCAAAATGAGAATGCGAGTAGAGGACAGGGCTGGATGTGCGATAAGGGCACAGGAGAGGTAAATATACGTGTCATAAGGAGGCAATAAAAGAGTGAAATAAGGAAGTGGGTTTTTTTCTTTCTTATAAGATTGAGCTCAGGAGGGCCATTGGCTTTATGGGTATTAAGTGGGTTTTCTTGTTCCGGGATGAGCGCCCGAGTAAAAACAACATTACATAAACCAAATTCAGCCTGACTCACAGCTACATTCACCTCGTGTTTTTCCGGTCACAGCAGCAGAGATGAGTAAAAGAGCTGACAGCTACGTTGGCTGAGATATAGGGCACACCCGTCCTGTAAATAGTTTTTAGATCACTACGATAAATGGCTATTTCGCCCTCGCGCTGGGACAGCAGACTGTCCAGAATTATAATTGGAACCTATTTACTTCACATTGGGATAAAACACTCCCTGAAAAACCACAATTTCACCGAGTAACTCGTCAGCGCAATTTGTGCTGATATGACTTGAGGAGATGATTTCAAACACTTTCAACGTGATTTAGTTCTGTGTTTCTTGACTCTTTGTAGCCAGATTCCTTCTCCTGTTTTTAATGCTGGCTGGATTATTACCACAGCGAGAGCAGCCCAGCAACACTTTTCTTTCAGCTCGTACCTCCTCCAAGGAGACAGGACTGATTGATGTGTGAGTTATGCAATGAGGTATGAATTCATGGGAGAACATCAAAAATATGTCTGGCTACACCTGTGCTGAATTGAGATGAAAGCAAACTGTTGTATCTGCTCGCCAACAGTGTTCAGGCTCACCAATCGGCAGGGTTTGAACATTTCAGGACGGTTTCGAGTTCATCTTTGTCCACGGGCGACACACACAGCACATGCTGCACCTGTTAATACCCCCACAATAGCTCGTCCACTTGTGTTTTATGGCTTCCTCCTCCACTGCTGGCCTGGTTGTATTTTCCAGCTGCACCCGTGGGATTTATTCAAGCTCTGGAAATGTCCCAACCCCAAAAAACATGAAGATTCATTGTGAGGAAGGAGATACGAAAAAATTGAGCCAAGGGAA
>JAUESF010000006.1:12042449-12056752 GCA_032274765.1 Malacoctenus tetranemus
TGAGCAATTACCTCGCTGACGAAAACAAGATTCAGGCTCATCCAAACAGGTTTTTTTCCCAAAACATAAACGATAAAGTTGGATTGAAAAGACTCCTTGAAGAGCCAAAATGCTGCAAAACAAACAGTTGATTTGGTAAACTCTGAAAGTCATCAGATTTGTTGTAATGGAGTCCTGCTAAGTTGCAGGAGAAGTTATTTGCCGGGAGAAAATTGCGGAAACTAATCAGCTTGTTCAAGTTGGTCGGCGGATTATATTTTGCAACTGTTCAAATTCAATTAATAGTGTTTGCACAAAATATCGCTGCTTTCACTGACCTCCCTGCTTTGACCTCCCTGCGTTCACTGTCCTCCCTGCTTACAAGACAAACAGCTTTTATTCAGGTGTTAGTTTTGCTGTCGAGATATTTATATTCTACATCCACAAAGGCTTTAAAATATCCCTTGTTTATGAATGTGAGCGACGAATGTATAAAACCTTGCAGGTAAACCAACAAATCCTCAGTGTCGGTGACAGCCTCTCTTTTGTGTGACGCGCTTCCTTTTGTAGTAGTAAACAGCATCTGTGCAGCTGGCAAAATGTTCCCACTTCTGATATTAGAGAGAGCTGCTGCTGCACACAGTAACGACCGGGCTTGCGAAGCACGACAGCGCCCCAGTTGCAGGCAGACGGAAATATTGTTTCACAAACTTGTCAGGTGGAGAAATAATTGGAACAATGTAGAAAATGCACGTTTGGTTTGGTGTTACTTTGAGAGAGGACTCAGTCCAAAACAGGACACGCTTGTCAATCAAAGAGTCTCAGACGAAGCGCAACATTCTTCGATTTAGAATGCAACACGAACACATTGAGGCCATCATAGATCTGTAACAATCACTAACTGGACAGGAAACCACCGGAACAAACATGTTCATCCTCACAATCACTATGTTTTCGCTGCCCTACTTTCCTGCTTAGCAGGTTCTTTGTCAGAATTAACACAAGTTTGAAGCACAATCGTTTATAGAAGACATCCACTACTGAACTCCAGTCATGCACTTTGATAAGTGTGACGATTTGCTACAGTGAAGTTTATCCCATCTCACGTCTCTTTTTCTTTTTTAAAGACAAACATTTAAATCTTCCATCCATCTCTGATCTTTTGTGTTCAGTTACCATTTCTTTGTGTTGATATTTCATCATCTTTTCTGTCAAAGGCATCCCCATCTAAAAGATGCGGCAGCAACTGTTGCGATACGATGATACAACATGACAGAAATAAGTCAAAGAGGAAAACGCAACAAAAAAATAAACCTCGGTCCAACAACCCTTTTCTTTTTTTACGACTCCAATGTCTTTTTCAGACACTGTTTAGTCGCGATAAGCCACAAAGTAAAATCTAATTACTCTGTTGGAGCAAGTGGTGTAAAGGGTTAAACTTTGAAATTAAGTTATAGAATCCTGTAAAGCTCTGCTGCCTCATCGATGTGGGGGTGGGCTTGTTCCCTGTTGTAGTGGACACGCGCTGCTTAACGAAGCTTCAAAACCAACTCTGAACTGCAGAACAGCAGCTCATTAAACCACCGTCTTCTCTTCGACTCTGATGTCTGTTATAAAGCTTTGGCTCATACATGGTTGAGTAATAATCCTAAAACAGAGCCTTTAATTTTATTGTTGAGTATTTATAAGAGTGAAATCATTACCCGTCCCAGCGAGTATCATATCCTATTATAAATATGTATTGGATGATAATTAATCCCAACGAAGTTCTTCACAGCGGATCCCTGCTGGGTTACCCTGCTGCAGTGGGCTTGTGGTTGTGATAGGGATCTGTCCATCACACATACATGCAAACACAACCTCCAGTCATGCTCGTACTAATGCTTTGGGTGCCTCATGGTAATTAACCTTATCGACCTCTGCAGAGGTACCAGAGTCATGAGTTATCAGACGAGGAATCCAATCACAATGCAAATAAAAGGAAGTTGAGCATGCTGATTGAAGCCGTGTCTGGTGGTTTGTTCCTTCCCCTTTAGCCTTGGGTGTGGGGGAAAAAACACCTGACAGATCCAATTATTAGCTCATTGATTGTGTCCTTCCTGGTAGACTATTAAGAAAGAGCCACGAGGGAAAGAAAAGCAGTTTGTACCGCAAAAATAATCGCCCGCTTAACAATGCGTTGATACCGCAAAGGCATCGCCATGTAATCAAACGGGCATTTTCTCTGATACGTTCTCCGCTGCTTCACTGAGCCCGCATCTTTGATTATTGTTGAACATGTGAAGCAGCTGCGCGATTACAGCTGTCACATGTGATAAATCACACTCAACATCCATGCATGATGCATCCAACACCCACTGCACACCACTCGGGACCGGGAAATAGGATCCATATGTTTCGAAAGAAGTTCCTTGACATGCAAAGACAATATATGGAAAGATAAAACGCAGCGCACTGACCACCCACACTGATAACAGAGGCACCTGAGAAAATACCAGTTACACATGATGAATTTCAATCAGGCCATCATCACCGCCTGCTACACATCAGCCAACAATATATGATAAAATCAGTAAGGAGACCTCAGGCAGATAGTGGAAGCTGAGAAGCAGCATTAAGCTGAAAAATGAACGCTGACGTGGCAGAGGTGCTGACGGGTGACGCCCATCTGAGTAACGAGTAAAACTCCATGGTAACTGAACTCACACTGGGCCCCTACATCACAGCAACAGTGAACACTTGAAGCGATTTGGGACTGAAGCCCTAAACAGACATGCAAACTACCCTCATAACGTGATAAAGTCATGAGTCTATTAGAAGCACGTTTGGCCAGAATCCTTTGGCCATTTTTTATTTTTATCATTTGCTCTCCATGTTAGCGATGTGTACATAAGGCTTAGAAGTAGTTCTGTAATGTCAAACACTTCTAAACTGCTCTTCTGGGGCATATTTAAATGATGGATGTTTCCACTTCAATAGAGTGCAACTGTATTAGATTACAGGGGTTGATAACACTCTCAGTTGTACTTACACTAACATTTCTGTCTCTAAGTTTCCCTCTTAACATTATGAATTATAAAGCAAAGCCTGCAATGCAGCTGGATAGAGAGAAAAATGTAAGCAATAACAGCCTTGGATCTTCAAGTACAGAGAAAAAGAAAACGAAGCCTTGAAACCAAATCTTTGCCCATTTTCTTTATGCTTTTGTGGGAACAAGCGTCACCATCATCTGTCTATCACTTTGATATGGCATTGAATGCACAGCATGCCTTCATTTCAGTGCTTTTAGGAAATCAGTTCATGCTTCCCACGCCTGTCTTCCATATGGCACTTAAACGGGTCTCTTGAAGTTTTATCAAAAAATCACAACGTCCTCAAGTGCACTTGACAACTTGTTTACTCTGAGAACTTGGCTGGAAGTGTGACACTGCAATAAGACACCCAGTTACTTATTTATTCTGCGTGCAGAAGATAAATGGTGCAAGAAAGCCATGTTGATTCTTACAGGTCATTGGAGATGTGACATTAAATCAATAAGTTGTTCTTTTTTTTCCAGAGAAATTTCAGATTTGTGTGCCGTACAGTGTATTATATGACAGCACTTCAGAAATAATTGGTCTGGAAAATGAAAGTGTTAAGCAACAATGCACTGGTTGTATAAAAGCGCAGGCGGTAGGAAAAAAATTATACATAATTATAAATCAAGGCAAAACTCAGTGATTAAGAGGCACTAACCAGATTGAATATAATCCAAATTCACAATCTTATGAATGATTCAGTGTTTTTTTTGTTGCAGCAAAAGTTCTTTAAATGCAGAACGACACACAGACAAATGTTTGAAAATAATAACCCTCTCCTATTTACATTCACCATCACAGCATTAGATGCCCTGAGTTGAAGCTGCACAGTGGACATTTTCACTGTTGTTCCTTTATTCCACCCCTCTTCCATTAAAAACTGCATGTTTCTCAGTTTTTCAGGCAGTTCAGGTAATATACAAAAAAACAGCTTTACTTCTCTTCTGCCCTTGTGAGTTGAGTCCTTGATGTCACAGTGCAATTACTACGGACGAGTACCAAATGACAGTAAAGTGCTGGGAAAGTGTAATCGAGCACCTTGGGAGAAAAGCTTTTCTAAAGCCCCTCGAAGGACACGTCACCATGGAAATGACCAGCCACCGAAAAGAAGCGAAACTATCAGTGCGCCGCAATTATGGGTCTAGAAGCATGCACTGCATCATTTATTTGTCACCGAGTTTTTGTTCTCACGAGGACTCGTCATTTATCTATGACTCAGCAGACACGAGTATTGCAAATGTATCGGTGAAGAGAGAGAATAAAAGTGCTACAGAGCAATAAAATAATAAATGCATTTCTATTCATCCATTCAACAAGTGAGTAAAAAAACAGTTAATACTTGGCTATTTCTTTGTTTTTTTGTGACTTGTTACTTATATTTTTCAACACTTATTACATTTTGCTTTTAGTTTTCCACATCAATTCTTATCCTGTATCTATCTCTTATTACACGTTATCAAGAATATCTCACTGGTATCAACCAAACTTCTGCTATCAGTGCAGAACCGCTGTTGCCCGATGTCAGATTGTGCTCCATAGCTTCAAACCCCACTGACCAAAGGAGGCTTCCAAGCTGGGTGGAACAATTATTCTCAGTAAAATCAATCCTCTGCACCTCAGGCCAGCAGAAAGGTCAGCCTCACACTGATTATCTGGAGATGTAAATTGACTGAAGGTGATTACAGGGGCACAACACATCTCGATAGTTAATAGGCTGAAACACAATTTGTAATCGAGTTGAATTTCCACAGAAAATAATTGAGACCATAACAACACACATTTTGTTTTTCTTCTCCGTATAGTAATTGGCCTATCGTGAAATCGGCAATTTATTGTGATGATCCGTTAAAAAAATAATGGCAAAAAAACCCCGAAATAAAATGAAACAGTGAGCTGATTATTGTTCTCAATGGGCAAACTGGAACCAGCGATCGTGTCAGTCTAAAACTGCTATTAACTTTGAGCTAATGGACACGCCTGCAGGTAATGAGGAGAATGGCTGACGACAGGGACAAAGGAACACAACTGGGGAAGGGGAAAAAAAGCGGCAGCTGAGAGGGGTCAGACCAAATGTCTACAAGGCCGTTATTTCTTCAGCTTTAAAAAGGAGATGGGAGCTTTTAAGCCTCTGGGGACTCTACTGGAGAATGTCAATGCATCTAACTATACATCCACACACATACTGTACTGTTCAGTGCACTTTCACTGTCTTCTGCCTGTACAATATGGACTCCACATTGAAGGCGAAGCAAAGATTTTGCTTCCACCAGCCAGTAAAGAAAAGATTATATGTAGCATCCAACGGTTGGAAACGAGCTATTTGCTCATTATATCCCTTACGTTCAAATAGGTCTTTGTTGTATATTGATGTTTTGATGTTCTTTTTCCTCCACATGTGTCTTCCACTTTACCCGTCACATTAGGATGTGGGGCTTTTCTTGCTCCCTCAGGGGACTGTAGGTGTTGGAGTGCTTTCTGTGCTCACTGAACCACATCAGACCTGGCCGAGTTAAATGGAATCAGGAAAAAAAACGGGGGAAAAGAAAGGCCGACAAAATGGATTTTCAGCCAATCTAATATGCTCAAACATATTGAGATAATTAGCCCGTGTTCACAAGAAGTTAAACAAGAAGCTGAATAATAGATATAGCGGTCAGCTGTAATATGGAGATACTGAGGAGAAGCATTAAGAGGGAAAGAAAATAGAAGTTAACTTATCCTGCAGTTAATTAAAATGAGTAAAAGGAAAACGCAGCTAATGGAAATCTATTTATAGAGATGTATGTCCTTTTATGTCAGTGTCATTCAATACATGAATACACAAGAGATGGAAAAGAGAGAAATCTCGCAGCTTTTTTTTGAAAGTCCATTGAGTCTGAATGTCAAGAGACCGCTGAGAAGAAGGGTTTGGCACTTTATGGCTGTGTTTGCTCTCCTGCCCCGTGATGGATGGGCAGCAACACAAAAATGACCAGTTGCAGGGCCGTGCAGGACACTCACATCCCTTTCTGAAGAGACGTTTAATGACCCCAGAATCTGATTGCTTCCTGGAATCAGAGCTGTCTGTTTGTGCTTCCAGTCTCTAAGCAGATGTATGAACATCATGGCCGAGTTTGACAGCTCAAAATTTGACAGCCAACTATGTTAAAAAGAACGCTGCCTCGACAAAGAGCAAGAAAAAGAAGACGTCGAAGCATTCGGCCATATCTGCCTCGTGGTGCTTCGGCAAAATCTTATCCATGATGCTGTGAATACAAATGCACAATGAGTACAGCCTGCATCACTCAACTGCGAGCGTAAAGGCCTGTTTTCTGGCTGGCCACATATAAAATATTTAATTGCAGGGCCAAGCCAGGGAGCAAACTGTACGTGTTTTACATTGCATTAGTCTTATTACACTTGATATTCAGCACAGTCAAATGACATCTGGTACAAGCGGGCTGTCACTGAGGTTTACATCCTCAGCTTGTTGGACTTTTTGCCGGACAAACAAACTACAGACAAAGAAAGGACAAATTCTGGTATCAGAGGCAGGTGATGGCTCATCTTCATACATCTCGAGTATTGGCAGTGGGTGATGGTGCCTTCTGATTGACTGAGTCACTCAATCTTCATGTTCACTCACAACAGGCAAATTGTCCTTTCCAGTGACTCATTGTTGGGCGATTCAGCAAAGTTTAGGTGATTCAAGGCTCTCAATCCAAATTTTGTTATTTTTTCAAGTTCATCTTTAACTCACTTTTTAAGAGCTCAAAATGTTTTTGGTTTCTAGTCATTTATTCCAGCATTTTTAGAGAGTTACCATTCATCGTATTTACCAGGAGTATTCAGTCTTCTATCACATTCAATCAATACTTGAAGCTTCTCATTAATCATCTTTAGGCACCATGCGCAATTTCCCACAGGCTTGAAAAAACACATTAAGGTTTCCTTCTCCAGGCGTTTTGCTCCGTTGTATTTTTCATGGTTAAAAAGATAAAACTACGAAACCTAAGAAAGATTTTAAGGTGGGGAATTTGACAATTTGGGGAACTGAACCTTAAACTTGAAAAGCATGTTTTGCTTTTTTGTTGTCCAAACAGTCTCCTGGACCTGACAGCTCTGGAGAGGAGAGTTTTCATTCTTAAAAACAGTCGTTTGAAAAACAAACTGGCAAGCTGACATAGAAGCAGTTTGATAGTTCAGGTGACGGTCTGTCCTTCAATCTGAAGGTTTGTAGTTTGATCCCCTGCTTCCCCCGTGTCATTGGGCAAGACGTGCAACCCCAAGTCTCCAAAGTGTATGAAAAGCCATCGTGTTGATGTTGATAATGTAAAGTCAACACACATTTTCATGAAGATGTCAGACAAAATTCACAAACATCACAGTCATCAGAACAACAAACAGACCAAAAGGCTTTGTATTTTTCAAAGTGGTGGATTGTTGCTAACTGGCTGAAATAATGAGGCGGATAATAGTCGGAGAGGCAACTGCACACACTCTAATGTCTTCCTCTATATGAGATATGATTCAGTGGGTCTTTGTAGATATGTGGGAACAAAGTCTTTCTCAAGCCAAAGATTTTCCCTCTGCAGTATGGAGACACGTCTTTTTAATTCAGTGGAAAGGTCTGTCTTTTCATGCGCTAAAGACCAGCTGGGGCTTTTCATGCACAGTTGAACCGTAAAAGATAAGACTGAGGCAAGATAAAAAAAAAAGGAGATGATCAGATGAAAGTGCAGAGTAGGGAGATTTTAAAGTAGGTGTGTGCATGCTGGTGTTTGAAAATGAGGGTACAGGCCACTTGCTGGTCACACCTGATCTCCGCTCTTGTGTTTTGTGACATCGTTATGGGATTGCAGATAACTGGCTGTGTGTAACTTGAGCCCCAGCATTGGTTTAAAAAAAAGGTCCACTTTCGGTGTAAAGAAGAGAAAAAAAACCTCCTCGGGAAGTAATGCCTGGAATTAGATTTGCTTCCCATCCGGCCGCAGCGTCTTTAAACTCAACACCACCGAGGCCGATTGTTCCACACAGCAGGAAATCAATGTCACCATTAAATTTTACAAGAGATCATTAGCTCCGTGTGTGCAAGTGCGTCTTTGTCTGCTTGTGTGTCTGACGCCGCATTAGTTCTGAGATATCCATGAACCCCCCCGACACACGCACTCTTGCACTAATCAAATTG
The DNA here is from genome assembly GCA_032274765.1 of Malacoctenus tetranemus. Lineage (NCBI taxonomy): Eukaryota > Metazoa > Chordata > Actinopteri > Blenniiformes > Labrisomidae > Malacoctenus > Malacoctenus tetranemus. The sequence goes on from JAUESF010000006.1 coordinate 12,050,673, forward strand.
TGTTGCACTGTTGCCATTATTCATGATGAGGTGGAGAAACCTATGACACTGAAAGAACCTCTCATCAGTGGATATGTTTTTTATTCAAGAGCTGTGTTCCAGTGACAATTATTATCATTATCAATAACATTTTAATCAGCCACAGCCTTTTGACATCACTCGCTGTGGCTGTTGCTGTTTTTCTCCTCGTCTTCCTCGAAGCGAAAATACTGAGCAAAGTGAGTCTGACAGAATAAGCATCTGCAGCTGTACAAGGATGGTAACATCATATATACTGATAATGCACAGATGTTAAAGATACCATTTAATTCTAAGTACAACTGCAAGTTATTTCTTAAAATGTTGGAACTACAGTATGTTCAGGCGTTCTGTTTCACTGTCATCTAAAAATATCAACGACACGTCTGAAACATGATGTGCTAAACTAAAACACTTGGAAATCCATTAAAGGTCAAGAGCTGCTGCTAAAGGTTCTACACTTCATCTCATGTTGATCAACATGGACATTGGACGGGGGGCTTCTTTAGTATTGATGGAGATGACGGTGATACGTTGAAAGATTTAGTTCAGTCACAAGCAGCTGGAGAAATTGAAAAGGAGGACAGATGAGGAACCTTCTTCATCATCCAAGCTGGTGATGGAATACTGGCTCGCATCGAACATTTGAAACACACCAACAGCCCAAGTTGTTCAACGGGGTAGTTTCCCTGCAGCAGTCACGTCTATGTCATGTCGATAAATGACCAGAACTGAGGAATCAGTCCGATGCAATTAATGACTGTGGTTCAAACATCTAACCAGATTGCATCGAACTGTGGGATTTCTTGCAGGGATTTTCTTTCCTATTTAATTCAAATGACACAACAACGAAGCTCAACAGAAGGATGATGTGGTTTGGTGTTCAACTCAAGAGGGACTAGCATTTTGAAAATGGCTCGTACTAATAAATATTCAGACGGTGACATTTCCAGGCTGATTGATGCCGGGCATCCAAAAATCCATCATATCACACGCTCGACTCCAAAACGGAATGACCAGATGAATTACCGCAAAGCCCAAAGGTGAATTCATGCGGATGATCTGATGGACGGAGTCCTGCACGCCACATCAACAGGTGCATGGACTGCGATTTGCTGCAGAAATAGCTTTGGTCCCCTTTTTTCCTTTTACTAAAAGAATGTGGAGGAGTATCACTCTGACCAAAATCAGAGAGTTAGTGTGACTTAAATTAATGGCTGTGAAGTCCCTGGGGTGACGAATAAAATTAAGCACTCCACAGCGTTCCCCTTCTGCTGCGTCTGACCTTTCAACCTTCATTAAAGATTCACTTCACTCAGAAACTCATGAGGTTTTTTACGTCTTTCTTTTTCTTGCCCAAATTTCACACCGCTCTCCGGTCCACTTGTGACCGAGCCGTTCTGACATCCTCCTTATTGTGGTTATTAGGTGGCATTCATTACGGTGAGTATCAGAGGCACGTCTTCACCTCCCCGGGAGTGACTGAAAACATGCAAAATAAGACCTTCAAACACACTCGTCACACTCCGACAGAACATTCTGAACAAAAGTAAATGTCAGTGTCACCAGGCTTTTATTCCCCACTCTTTTAGGTCAGACACTAAGAGCCAGCCGTCGGGACAAACCGCCGATATAATGACGGCTGGCGAGGCAGAGCATGAACTTCACTGACGCAATCAGCAAGATGCTACTTTCGCTTCTGGGTACAGTCACTTTGATCTGTCGGCTGAGAAAAAGACAAAAAGTAAAGTTAGTAAATGTCACTGGATGCATTAAAAACAAGGTTTAATAACCGCAGCTGCAATTTTATTAAACACCTTCAGATAATCTAAGGAGTTAATCACTCTGACAGATCAGTGACTCAGAGGACCCAGCTGCAGTGGGTGAGAAGATGACACGAGTTTACAGCAAAGGACCTCTGCACTGCCTTCATCCTACACTCTTCTTTTGTAAACGTAGCTTCACAACATGGGCGGTAATTATTTTTGAGTCTGAGCCGGCATCTATTTCTCAAATCCGATCGTATGAATATCAAAGGAAATCAACATCTGAGGTCAAATCAAGCTCCCAACTGCAGACACAACATGTTCAGCATCAGTTTCACTCGCACTCGTGAACTTTTCCTCCTTTCAAAATGCTATTTTGTCTGATAAACACATTTTCTCTATCACTCCGACGTTGCAATCTAACAAAGCTTACATTAGCTTTTCTTTCTCTGTAAAAAAACCAAACAAAAACAATAAGCTACAGCAATAATGAGGACGTGTTGTTTCCAGCGTGTTTCTTCCTGTCCATCAGTTCAACAGGACTCTGACCACAGAATCACATGAAATCTCACAGCAGGTCGATTTCCTCCGCAATGACTGTGGTGTGCTCCGTGCACCATTAATTTCACCAAAACAGAGCCACTGAAGTGCAAACGTTAACTTAAATCAACACAGTTTGACTCCGATCTCATCTCCCTCTCCTTATAGAAAAACACGGAGCACCATTTCCCTCGCAGCAGCTCACAAAAGAATGTCAGACGTCTGAAGCAATAAAACATAATTTGCTACAACAAACAAAGGGGACAATTTGGCTTACAAATGACCTCTTTTCATTTATAGTGCTAGAAAAACACAATATATTTGCTGTGAACTTTCTGAATAGCAATGTGCTCTGAAAGTTTCTGTACCTTTCAGTTACTCTGAAGGTCGTACATTTATAAACACAAGTTCAGAAATTGGATTTTGACATTATCATTCCTTTTACCCTCACAAACAAGCACAGTGATGGCTCAGGAGAGACCTCTTTAAATAATGCACCATGAAGGGGATATTTATCACAAGAGGTTTTCATACGAGCTTCTCTGTGGAGAAAGCCCACCTATTAAACACCGACTGATGTTTTCTTTGTGAATTTCAGTCATTCAGAACCACTGCTTGGATAGAGAAAAGCTAAAGTTGACACATGAACGTCATTAATTTGTTAGTAAACTAACCAAACTGTCAAATTATTCTATTTTTGTTTCCCGTAAATGACATTTACTGGTGTATGTTCTCATTTCGGTGTTGCACCCTCTTTCTACCTGAACAACCGCTCTGAATCTTCTACACTCATCCAGTTCGCTCCAGTTCTTCCTCTGTTTTCATTTCTTTTAGGGTGGCAAAACAAAACCGGGAAACATTATTCATCCTCTGGCACAACTCGTCTCCATGGAGACCAGGTGTGCGACGGATAATGCCAATAGCTGGTTGGCGTCTAATCTCTAAGCTGTCCATAAACTGCATGAGCCCTTCTTTTCTCTTCGCCTGTCTTTGTCTCCAGTGGCCGCCGCAGGATGCAGTGGTACCTGGTGCTGAGAGAGGTGGTATGGAGGAGACAGCGAGCCATCAACCAGATGTGGTCATCCTTAAAGCGTGGCCATTCTTATTGATTTTATAATGACTTATTGCATTATGGAGGACAGAGTCTCATGAAGGGCGATGTCTAATAAATGAGTTAAGGATGGCAAATGAGCTTTGTTTACAATATATACCGCCCCCCCGCTTCTCTTTATCTACATTGCCTACTGCTATATACATTAAGCTCAGCTCCCACCCCTCTGCACACACGAATGCACACAAATTCACATTCCCTCGTCTCCCTCCTCTCTCAAAAGAATATCCGTTTTTCCAGGAGGCACACGACATATAGGGGTCTGTTATATCAGAGAAGTCATTTATGTTTGCACCATCAGAGCTTTTTGTGTCTTAGAAAAAGGGACAAACCCAGAGCGCAGCCACTGCGATGATGTGAACAAAACACAGCTGCCAAAAGAAAACAAGCCGCGGGGAACAGGGGAAATCTGAAGCCGCTGTAAGTTGTCACAGAAACAGCACACAGCCCTTCACATAAAAAAAATAAATGTTTCGATAGCAAAGCTTTAAACAGAAAGGAGGACGGCATGAAGACAGGCACAATGACGGATTTAGATAAATAGTGAAATAAAAGAAAGAGCAGAAAAAAATACACCAGAAACACAACACGATGACCTTTAGCATTTCGCAGCTATCAAACTCATAAACAGCACCACGCGTGTGCTGACAAATTCTGAATCAACAAGTGGACTGGTGGGAAGGAGGCCGGTTACTCAGCCTAACGAGCGCCAATGCAAATAACGTGGCTCCGACAGATGTTGCTGAAGCACAGATGGTTCTTTTGTCTCGACAAGCAGGATGCGATCATGACCCAGCAGCTAAAATTAGACCACCACGTCCTCTCATTGATCGAAAAATTAAAAAGAAAATCAACTTCTCAAAATGTCAGTTAATCGATTTTAACGAAGCAATCGCTTCACTGCAGCTTTCGACGCCCACGTCCCAAACTAATAACCCTGAAGTCGGTTATCAAAAATGTAATTTTAAAATGCACTGCCTCGCAAAATATAGGTGAAACTTTATTTCTAATATGACCAAACTCTTAAATCAATATGGAGAAATAACAAAAGGGATCTGGCATTTCCATGGCCATGATGCTATCATGTGGTTTTAGGGGTGTCGATGGTTTGCATCATGACCAGCACATTTTCTTCCTTCACCGAGCGGCTTTAAAAAGGGAAGATCCTGTCGCCAAAGCGTGTCCCAGGAGATAACTGATATCCTTTCACTAAAAGCAGAAAGACCACAAGCTGACACGCAGCGGCTCAAATCAAATTAGTTCAGGGGGAGATAGGCGAGCACATTTGTTTACTGAGTTACTTTGCTCCTACGAGAACAGTTGCCCAGAATAGGAAATGGTTCATTTATATTGGAGGCAAACAGATGCCGTGGTGGACTGAAGTGGCAGGTTTGCTACAGGAATAACACCTCTGCCACAGACTCTGACAGCGACACAGTGCAGGCGCACTTCACTGCTGTTACTCCGTACGACAGCCAGCGTGTGCGCGTTGTTTGCTCTGCAGCTAGCATTCACACGGCCACATGGACTCTTGATGATTTTTGTCGCTTCTGATGAGACGGACTAACATGATGACCAAAAGAAAGCGCTGGTAGGATTCTGAACAAAATCCAGTTGGACACATTGTGGTTAGAGTCCCAAAAAGAGAGGCATTAATCTTAGTTGAGCAGCTGCCCGTTGCATGTGCAAACCACGGACGGCGAGTGTCTGCATCCAATCCAAACGCCACTTGCAACACACCATGTGCTATGTGAAGATCTAAACCCCATTGTGTGACAGATCAGAATTTCCTCTGAGGAGCAGAGCTGTAAAATCTTCCTACCTCCTGAGTTTCTCTGTTTTTGTCAAAGATAGAGAGCAAGAGATAGACGGAGAGAAAGACGGAGAGAGAGAGAGAGAGAGAGAGAGAGTGACAGAGAGAGAGAGAGAGAGAGAGTACTTCCTGAGTCAGTCCTCCATCACCTCAGAGTAGCGCCTGCAGCTTCTCAGGCCAGTCATCCATTAAGACTTTGATTGCTGAAGGAGGCCGAGGGTACACTCTGTACTGACACCCCGGTGCCAGAAACAGCAGCCTGACCTCCGACAACTTCACAGCTTTAATTGTTGTCTCAGTTTTCCCGGTGTCTCTGCCTCCCTCTGTATATTGCAGCTACATTTTTACAGGAGCGTTCTTTTACAGCATGAAGTCATGCCTTAATATGCACCCAGGGGGACAGACAAAGTAAGTGCAACGCTTTAAAACAATGATTTATCCTATAGCTGCTAGGTACACGGATAAGCTCAACTCGAAACTGATTTCATGAAGAGGAAACACTGAGCATCATGGATACAGCTTTGCAAGTTGGTACACAGATTAGAAACAAAATGATCCAAGTGTCAAATGACAACCTAAAATACATCCATGACAACTACATGATAGAAATCCCTGAAACAGGCATATCTGAAACAGAGATCTTTGTTTTTAAAGGTTGCTTTCTGCCGCAGAAGGACAATTCAGGCAGGGTCACACGTTGCCAAACCCAAAGTTGTGAGAACAAGCTGCAAGGCACCTCAAAGGTTACCGGGCCACCCTTGTGTTCAGTTTGTTCCTTATGCAAAGCTTTTGGACAGTCAGGTTGAACTGAATCATCTCTCATACACAAACT
>JAUESF010000006.1:12081493-12099365 GCA_032274765.1 Malacoctenus tetranemus
TCTCTTCTCTTCTCTTCTCTTCTCTTCTCTTCTCTTCTCTTCTCTTCTCTTCTCTTCTCTTCTCTTCTCTTCTCTTTTTCATTCATCTCGAGCCCATATAGCAATTTGCACCACCAAGGAAATGCTGCAAAAGTACTGTAACAAATGTTCACCTCCAACGAGGCACGAGAGCTGACAACAACCACAGCAAATTGACACTGCCTGCAGGGCTGAAGGCTGAGTGCTTTGTCTGATGCGTGATGGAGTGTGGCAGGCTTGTCCCTTATTAGACTCATCACCTCTGTGAAATCACATGAAATAGAGAGAATACGCTCTGTAGGAGGAATGTCAAAAAGCCAGCCAGCTGGAAAAAGTTTCGCACCCAAGCTGTAAACAAATCATTAATTCCTCGCAGTTTTTGTATACTTTACCGTACAATTTCACTCTGAATTTTGCAAAAGTGCAGCGCTTGATACTCCTAACACGGGTAGATCCAAACTGGCAAACTCAGGTTCTTTGAAAGCCTGGAAGCACAAATGCGGTGCATTGAAAGTTTGGCTTGCACCAAGTTTTTCGGGGTAATCACTCTCCAAACAAATTCACAGATTCGAACTGATGTTTACCCAATTCTCCTCCAGTTCAAATAATAACCTTGTTTCACTAACTGAAAGGCAAACGTTGACTGAAGCATTGTCATCCCTGATGGAAATGAGCATCTGAGACACAGGAACAAACTGGCTGTTACAGCAGACAGTAAACGTTTACCAGAATGACACTTTGTGTAAACTTACACAGTCATTGTGTGGATGATTACAGAGCAGTGGCGGCACTAACATGTCTGTTTGGAGGAAAGGGTTCCTGGTGCGTCCTCTGAATGCCAACGTTTTCACGACTGTAATATGGGAACCGAGACGGAGCAGATGTGAATCCCTATGTGTTTGTATGTGCCCGTGTGAATGTGTATGTGCAAATTGGGGGTAAGGGGTGGGGGGTGGGGGGTTCCCGTTACACTTTCGGCTGGCCCAGACAAAAATAATTTCAGGTTCTGCGCCGAGATGTAACCAGTGGTTTTGCATGTCGAGCTCTTCGCTTTTATGTGTTTGCTTCCTCGAGAAGAAACAGGTTCTGTGTGAGATGGCGAGGACAGAGCTGCGAGTGACAGGAGGCCCGCTCCTTTCATTGATGTCGAGTGTTGAAAGCATGAAAGTAACAGCTGTGTGATGTAAACGCAGGCAAAAAATGGTCAGATCTTTTACTTGAGTAAAAAGGGCATTCAGAAAGAAAGTACTGGGAACATGGTGTAAAAACACGCAAGTAACGATCCTCTGAACTGGGATAAGAAGGAACCCCAAAGAAACTAGTTTTTATATACAGTCAATACATGAATCCTGATCAAAATCTTATTCAGGGAACATGGGTCATTAATTTAAAAAGAAGGTGATAAGATGTGTGAGATATTCACCTCAACCCATCGAACCAGCACACCGCAATTGGGATGCAAAACATGGAGCTTCTGCTTCGACAATGAATTGATTTTGTGCAAGAACGCAAACGCTGCTGGACATCTGCAGGAGCATATTGTGACTGAAAAGAAAAATCAGAAGCAGAAACTGTTCTCAGGGAAAAAAATACGAAGAAAAAAAAAAACACCACTCTTTATGCGCCCACTGTCACATGCTTTGTTGCAACATCACAAATTACAACTCCTACCTTTTGATTCTTTTGGGACAGAGGTGTGTGGGTGGTCTGTGTCTGCAAACAAAACAAATTTCTCTCTGTGCAGCGTGGTTTATGAGTTTAGGGGCTCCGCCTTGCAGAAAGGATTCATGCTGTGGTTCTGTGACTAGTTTTTGCTTGATTGTTTTTAATGCGATGGTTAATTCTCCCGGTGTATTAAAGGGTATTTCTCAAGCCAAATTTTATTTTAAGGCGGAGAATGTCATTTTTGTCTTGCCACAGTGTCTCTTTCCAAACTAATGTCTGGCTTTATTTCCTTTATTTACCATTCTTGCAGCCTTATGCTTTCATGTTCAGCATGCTAGCCTAAATCATAAAGCTTTGTTGCTAGCATAGCGAGCTTTTACCCATCTCAGAGCAATGTTGCCATCTACTTTTCAGTTCCTCACCCCACTGTTGCCTTCTGACTGCTCAGGAGTTACTTGGTTCAATCAATCATCTGGACCCAGGTCCTCCTTCCCGTGAGGCAGAAACACTGACCACTGCACGACTGTGCAGCCAATCAGTAGTTAAAGAAATAGTGATTAATCTCTTCCTAACTAGCATGTTTTCAAAGGTCATCCTGCTTGTTTCACACTCCTGCTCTGAGCCACTTCACAATCAACATTACAAAGACACAAATATGTGATGCTGCTTTATGAGAATGCATCTTGCGTGTTTTGTGACTGAATATACACTGACACGGTGAATATTCATGTGGTTTTCAGTGGTGTATGTGGGTCCAGCTCATCACAAAGTGTCTTTCCAAATAAATTAGCTTTTATGATAAGAGAGCTTTTGTATAATTTTTGGCACGCAGGCTGAGATTTTATGCAAATGCACCAATCTGACGGGTGCCTAACCCTCATACTGCCATTAGCCGACAGTTTGGAGTTTTTCACTCTTCCATGTAACTCTGCAATCTCCATGTGTGGCCTTATCACAGCGCCCCAGCTGCTGTGCACAAGAAAACACGGCGTATCATCGCTGAATATGTCATAAAAATGACGCTGGACTCTCCAAAAGTTCCATTGTGCTTGGTAGGTGACTGTGATGGGCTGCAGGAGCGAGCCAGCATTTCAGCACTAATTAGTCAAATCGCAACTGAACAAATGTTTGCGAAACACCCGTCCAGAAAGTCAAACTAATGGGAATCACACAGAATGGTTCTCATCATGCCGTCATATGGACTCCTTTTGCAATTTTGTGTGGAGATGGTTTTGTGGGGAACAACCGTTACAACTCACAGTACAATGCGAGGAGGATCTTTATAGCCTCCTTTGTTCTCGAACCTCTCCTCCATCCATCAGTGGATTCTGAAATTCAGAATAGTGTACTTGAAAATCAGAGTATTTCCCCCCCTCATGTAAGAATACAAGAATGTTTCTGAGCATATAAAGAGTATGACAGCTGGAAAAGCTCGGGGTGCTTTGTACTTCCAAATAACAGGGCACTAGAAACCCTCTAATCACCTGGCATTTTACACGTGGGTGGTGAAGAGTTGCGAACAAAATGTAGGCACAAGTGCTACTTGCAGGCTTTTGGGTTATGAGTAAGGATTTTGAAAAAAACCCAAAAAACTCCAAACTGCCAGGCTTGTAAATGTGGCCCTTTCCTAATATCCATGTTTGAGGCTCATACGGCATTCCAGCCGACGGTGAGTTAACAGCAACTTTCTAAATGTGACTCATGATTGTATTTGAATAAATTGTTATTCCGTGCTCGTGCTTGGACCCTCCGAACTGAGCCGATGTGATTTTTTTTAAAAAAGCAGGCCATGTTTCTCATTAAATGTGCACGTTTTTACTGAAGCCTCCGACCGTCCGAGCTGTTATTACCAAGGTCCGCGTTTTCTATTTGGCCATCGCAGTAGCTACGAGTCTTTTGGATCGCCGTATAGGAAAACACTAAATATGAATTTTGAAAATAATGTGAAGCAGAAAGTAAAGGTTAAAATGCAGAAAACTGGCCACCTCAGAAAGTGTTTGCAGGGCAAAGTGAGAAAGTTGGATTTATTCTGTCATGACTTTGCCTTGATAGATGTTCCAACTGGCTGTAAAAATTCACCCTTAGGATCACCAAGGTCTTGCAAGATGGATTTTCTCCAATTTTTTGGCAACACTCTGGAGTACTTCGCAGTGCTTGAAAACCGCACGCGGACTTCACTTCCCCTCGCCACTGCTTTTGGCAACATTTTCAATTTCATGTTATTCATCTATTTATTTATTTGGTTAATAGTTAACTGCTCCAGACAAGGACAGGGTCATTGTTTATCCCACCTAATGGTCGAAAAGGAGGCTTTTACAGTTCCTTTTCTTGCTTGGGGGAAGGTCAGCGTGTTTCAGGGGCCCGCACTGAAGTGCTTATTTGCCTCGAAATAAACAGCAAAATAAATAAATGGATGAACGCGCGCATAAATAAGAAATACAAAGCCAGGTCTTCTTCGCGAGCACCTCTTTCACATTCAAACTCTCCACAGGAACTGTGGAGTTACAGTCGAGCAAACGAGGGGGGACATTATGGAGGATTAATGACAAATGACAATGTCCTTTTAATTAAGGAAGAAAGCCCAAAGCTTAACAATTATGAGTATTGGGGGACAGACGCCATGCAGAAATGATCCATTCAGACTGCTCCCTTGGTTCCTTAAGCAATATGTGCAATTTTTAGGAGATGTGCAAATTAGAAATCATTAGATATTAAAAAATGAAGACTAGAGCAGAGCTATTACTGTCAGAGTGACTCGATTATTAGGACATATGTAAAAAGAATGTTTTCACTTAAAAATATCTCCCATGAATGCATTACTACCTTTTTCTGCTTAATCCAGTCTTTTCTTCTGGACATTTATTTCAGATCTACTAAATAATATCAGCGGTACAGCAAAGCCGGAGGAATTATTCTGACTTGAAAAACGCGTGGTGCCCTCAGGGTTACTATTTCGATGAACTCCAAATGTCCTCATTGTGTCTGGTGTTATATAGAGTAGCCTATTTATGAGAGGTACTTCAGGAGGTGTTATATCTTGTAAGCGATGGTTCCCAACCTGAGAGACTCGGTAATTGCATCCTAATGAATCACATCCGTGTAATTCAGCTCGCCTCCTTGTCCCCCCACCCCTCTCCCCCCACCCCCCTCCGTGACTGCCAGCTGCTCTGCCCATTGGCGAAGGGACTGGGGCAACAAGCCCTCCAAAACCCTCCAATATGTGCAGAGATGGGCGGGAGCGCTTTACGCAGCCCCTCAAGTGTCTGAAGTTAAAACTCCTGCGCGCTCTCCTCGCAGAGTATGTCGAGAGCCCGGGCGGAGGGACTGCATGGAAGACACCGTGTAGGCAGGCACCTCTCCTCACTCCCGGCACTTTGGAGCGTTTCACCGGACCGAGGCTTTCTGCGGCGGCGCCTTGGCACAGTGACGGTCGTCGGACGGCGCGGCTCGGCTCGGCTGCGAAGATGTTTTGCGGACTTGTGCTGTGTTTCTCAGTAACAGGTCTCGTCCTCGCGCAGCCAGACAGCTCCGGATTGTTTTACGCGCTGAGGTCTGAGCTATCGGAGGACGCGATACTGGTGGCCAACAACGGAATACGCGTGCCTTTCGGGAGGTCGGTCTTCATCGATCCCATCAATGATTTGGTGATCCAGACGCAGCCGGGCGATCGGTGCAGCATCACCGTGCTGGATAACGACCCGCTCTCGCAGAGACCGGGGCATCTGTCCCCCAAAAAGTTTCCCTGCGATTTCGGTCCCAGCGACGTGACGTACTCCCACTACGGATCCAGGAGTCCGGCCAGGGACAGAGTGCGGCTGCAGCTCAGGTATGACGCGCAAACCGAAACCGTGATCATCCCGTTCATGATGGAGGTCGAAGTTATCTTCACGCAACTCGAGTTGCTCACCAAAAACATGCCGCTCACTGTCGATCGCCTCAGAGGAACCAGCAACCCCATCGACAGGAAGATTTTAGAGTTCACTTATGACAGAGACTCTCACAAATGTGAGGTGACGTCGCTGTCCAGCGGCAGCGCGCTGCCCAGACACGGGAAACTCCTCGATGGGGGGAAACTTTCCAAAATGATGGACTGCGATGAATTGATCCAAGCTGATATCCGCTATGAGCACACTTTCGAGCGCAAATCGCCCAACAGGGACTACGTGCCCATGGTTGTGGAGCTGCATGATAAGGAGGGCAACCTGATAAAGCAGGAGTACTTTCATCTGATGATTCGCATCAAAGAGGGAGAAGAAAACACTCCCCCGAAACCCAGCTTTGTGTCTATGATGATGATGGAAGTCAGCCAGTTTGTCATGACCGCCCTCATCCCTGACATGCTCGCCGCTGAAGATGTTGAGTCGGATCCCGACGAGCTTATTTTCAACATCACGTCCCCCTTGTCGTATGAGGAGGGCTACATCGTCAGCACGGACGACAGAAACCTGCCCATCACGTCCTTCTACCAGAGAGACCTGCGCGATCTGAAAATAGCCTACAAGCCCCCCTCCTTGGACTCGGACACTGAGAGGATTTTCCAGCTTGAGTTTCAGGTGGTGGACACGGACGGGGCCGTCTCAGACCCGTTCGCTTTTATGATCGTCGTGAAGCCAATGAACTCTCTGGCGCCCGTGGTGACACGCAACACGGGTCAGCTGCTGTACGAGGGACAGTCTCGGCCTCTTTTCACCACCCACAACTTGGAGATAAGTGACGAGGACAACCTGGACTCGGTCACCATCGCGGTGGTGGACGGGCTGCGTCACGGGGACCTCATGGTGCTGGGCTCTCACAGGAAATTCTTCACGCCTGCTGACCTGATAACAGGGGTGGTTGTGTACCAACACGACGGAAGTGACACATACAGCGACAACATTGTCTTCAAGATGACCGACGGTAAAAATGAAGTGGAATTCCTCTTCCCCATTACGATTGTTCCCACTGATGACGAGCCGCCGATCATAAACGCAAACACGGGTCTTGTGCTATTCAAAAACCAAATGATGCCGATATCCCCCCTCATGCTCAGCGCCGCTGACATTGACTCGGAGGACTCGACTATAAAATTCACCCTTGTCCCACCCTTTTCCACCATTGGCACGGTGCTCCTTCGGCAGTCGGACGCCCCGGAGGACCCCTCCTCTTGGAAGTTTAATGCCGAGGACGAGGTGTACGAGAAGGAGGTGACAGAGTGGCTGCAGAAGGACATCACTGACGGGAAGCTGTTCTACAAGCACACTGGCCCCCACAACACCGACACCATCATAGATCAGTTTGTGTTCACCGTTCAGGACGACAACGACCCCCCCAACGAGTCGGGAGAGAACGCGTTTATAATCCGCGTTTTACCAATCGATGACGTGCCTCCGGAGCTGTTCCCCGGCACCACCCTGCAGATGACCGTCCAGGAGTACAAACTCACTCACTTCAGCAAAGACGTGCTGCGCTACACCGATCTGGACTCCGAGGACCGAGACCTGAAGTACACAGTCATCCAGCCCCCGACCGACGTGGATGAAAACAACCCGGTTCTGTTTGGTTCCTTGGTTCTGACGGACAGCCCCGTCACCGAAGTCACGGAGTTCACGCAGGCCCAACTCAACCACCATAAGGTCTCCTACGCGCCCCCAGAGGTCGAGCTTGGGATCACCGCGCACGTGGTGCAGTTTCGTTACACTGTCGAGGACATAGCTGGGAACAGTGTGGAGGGCGCCTTCACCCTCTACATCCAGCCTGTCAACAACAAACCCCCTCAGATTACAAACACGGGCTTCTCTGTGTTCGAACGTGGCACGCACGTCGTCACCATTGCTGAGCTCGACGCCACGGACCTCGACACAGAGAGCAAGCTAATAACCTTTTCTTTAAGCCAGCAACCAAAACATGGCCGGATTCAGTCCACATCTGTTGACCTGGAGAAGAAAGGTGTGTTCAGACTTGAGGATATCTCTGAGGGGAAGATTTCGTACGTTCACGGGGGAGAGGAGACGGCAAGCGATGAATTTCAGTTGGACGTGAGTGATGGGATTCATGTCGTAACCGTGACGGTCAAAGTTAATGTAAAGCCCGTCGATGATGAAACTCCGACCGTCAGCCTGCCTCCGGGAACAATCGGCTCTCATATAGATGTGCTGGAAAATGGAGCCACAGAAATCACAACGAATGTGATTCAGGGCCACGATGATGACACGGATGACCTCCAGCTGACCTTTATTGTGGAAGATCCCCCGGTTATGGGTGAAATATTGGTGAAAGGAGTGCCCGCCACCAGGTTTACGCAGGCCGACATCATTAATGGTGTGGTGGTTTATGCGCACACTGGTGGGGAAATTGGCCTCGCATCCCAGCAGGACGGCTTCAATTTGACCCTCACAGACATGTCTGATGACTGGACTGTCGGCGGCAACAGGGTCAATGGAGTCCATGTCCGGGTCACTATTCTCCCCGTTGACAGCCAGGCTCCCGAAGTCGGAGTTGGGATTCAATTCAGTGTCATTGAGGGAGAGAAATATGCTATTGGCCCTCAGCACTTGAACACTGATGATAACGACACTCCTACAGATGACATCCTTTGCACCATCATTGTCCAGCCAACTGCCGGCTACGTGGAAAATATATCTCCGGCTCCAGGCTCAGAAAAGTCCAGGTCAGGTACGGCTATCAGTGCTTTTACTATCAGAGAGATCAGGGAAGGCAATATCTACTATGTGCAGAGCATCCACAAGGGCGTAGAGCCGGTGGAAGACAGATTCACATTTAGGTGCTCAGATGGCATCAATTTCTCCGAGAACCATTTCTTCCCCATCGTGATCATCCCAGCAAATGATGAAAAGCCGGAAATTTACTTGAGGGAGATTGTCGTGATGGAAGGGATGAACATCGTCATCGACACCCCGATACTGAATGGAGCCGATGCCGACATTCCACCCGAGGAGCTGATGTTCATCATCTCCAAACCTCCAAAGCATGGCGCCGTCCTGAACCAGCTATCCACAGGCTCAGTTTTGGTGAGCAATTTCACTTTAGAGCAGATTAGAGAAGCTTCAAGTATTATTTATGAGCACGATGACTCAGAGACAACAGAGGATAGCTTTGATGTCATCCTGACGGATGGAAAGTACTTTGTGGAAAAAACTGCCATGGTCATGATCATCCCTGTTGACGACGAGACCCCGAGGATGATGATCAACGATGGTCTGGAGGTGGAAATTGGAGAGACAAAAGAGCTCAACAACAAAGTCCTCAAAGCGACAGATTTGGATTCTGATGACAGCACGCTCACCTATGTCATCCGGTTCGGGCCGAGTCAGGGTCTCCTGCAGAGGAAAACGCCGTCTGGGGACCTGGAGAACATCACGCTTGGCATGAATTTCACACAAGCTGAAATCGACGCGGGGCTTTTGATTTACACGCACAGTGGACAGGAGGGCATCCGTGACCTGATCAAATTCGATGTCACTGATGGAATCAACCCGCTCATTGATCGCTACTTCTACATCACCGTGGGCAGTATCGACATGGTCTTCCCTGATGTTGTCAGTAAGGGGGTGTCTCTGCGAGAGGGGGGCAGAGTGACCCTGACCACAGATCTCCTCAGCACCACTGACCTCAACAGCCCCGATGAGAACTTGGTCTTCACTGTCACCAGGGCCCCCGTCAGGGGCCACTTGGAGTGTACGGACACTCCTGGAATGCCCATTGTGTCGTTCACGCAGCTCCAGCTGGCTGGCAGTAAAATTTATTACACCCACACCTCTGATGATGAGGTGAAGATGGACAGCTTCGAGTTTGAAGTCACTGATGGCTACAATCCAATTTTCAGAACGTTTCGGATCTCCATTGTGGACGTTGATAATAAGAAACCCGTTGTGACAGTAAACAGCCTCATTGTCACAGAGGGGCAGCTTAAGCTGATTACGCCGTTTGAGCTCACAGCTGAAGACCAGGACACAGCTGAGAGGCTGATAAAATTTATAGTCACCCAGCTGCCTGTTCACGGCAAACTGCTCTACAACCAGTCCACACCTGTCACTGTCTTCACAAAACAAGACCTGAATGAAAATCTCATCAGCTACAAACACGATGGAACTGAATCATCAGAGGACTCGTTCTCCTTCACTGTCACCGACGGCACCCACTCTGACTTTTATGTCTTCCCCGACACTGTTTTTGAGACAAAGCGCCCGCAAACCATGAAAATCACGGTTGTGGCGATCGACAACGGCGTCCCTCAGATGGTGGTGAATAAAGGAGCGCCCACTCTGAAGATTTTGGCCACAGGTCACCTGGGGTTTCCCATCACCTCCAATGTACTGCGGGCAGAGGACAGAGACAGCAGGCCGTCCTCGCTGGTGTTCCACATCACTGCGCAGCCCAAACACGGCTACGTCGTTAACCTGGGACAGGGAAACAACTCCATCAACACATTCACTCAAGGTAAGGCCTGTAAAGGCAGACGCTAGTATTACAATATATTGCTGCATAACTTTGGGTATGTGCTGCGTAATCGAATGGAGATTAGTTTCCTTGACAATCTTTCATCTGACAACCAAATTCAACTTCATTTTTTTCCCACTTTATTAATCACAGTTCAAATAGAAACACAATAATAAACATAAAAACAGCTTTTAATGAATGATAAATATTGTTGGTTTTATTATAAACTTCTCATTGTCAAATTATTATCATCTCTAAAGTGTGACGCTTTGGGAAAGCAGGGAAGTCAGGTGAAATTTGACCCCAAAAATTCAAGTTGTGATTAATTTTTCACACTCTCTCCAAAAAGATTTTAATTAATGAAGTAATAATTATTCACATGTGTGACAAGTGCAAGCTGGGGAGTTCCAATGGCTAATTTGTGGGCCTGATTTAGATGTGCCTTGCTCATCAAATCATAATTAGCAGACCAAAGTTAGAGGCTGATGTTTCGCACAAATGTCTTGTAGACTGTTAGAGATGAATAATTTATCATCTCTGCATCTCGGGGGAAATGTTCACATCTGACGTTCTCTCCACTGGTTTGTTAAATGAAGCAGGACAGAAGTGGAGGATCATGTGAAAAGGTCAGCGCCGAGCTCTCGGTGACAGGATGGCATTTGAGCTCTGACGCATCCTGCTCGTTTGACCGAGTCAAACCAATTTGGATCAATGTATTGACATTTGTGTGTCTTCGACGTTCGTGGAGAAAAACTGAGTGGTCTTAACAAATGCATTGAGATACGAGTGCCAAAGAAAGTCACACCACCCTGAAGGGGAATTTGAACTCTTTTTTTTTTCCTTTTGCATATCTGCATGTCTAGTTAGGGTTATTGCAGACAAAAATCAAGACAACAATGCCGCCTGATTGAGGTTTGAAGCAATGCAATCAATGCAGTGTTCCATTTCATGCTGAGGTAATTAAACCAACAAGTAAGAGAATTCACCTGCTTGTACCACAGCTTTGGTAAAAGCGCAGACATGGAGTGAGAACACAGAGAGGAAAAGAGCTCTTCAGTCTGCAGGAGACAGACACTTCTGACAACCACAGTGCGGCTGCAGCCTTTGAAAAATAAGGGGGGGGGGGCATGGATGAGACAAGAGTGCAGTGGGAAAGCAAAGCAAAGGGCAGAAGAGGGGAAAGAGAGAGCAAGCAAAGTGGAAGTGAGAGCCAAGGAGGCAGGAGGGGTGGGGAGGGCAGGAGGGTGTAGGTGGCATGAGAGAAATAAAGAATGAGGGAAGGGGGCGTGAGAGATTGAGTGAGAGGGAGCAAACGAGCTCGTCAGAGAAATCAGTCAGGTGAAAGAGACAATCCCTCGCTCTTTATTTACCCGTCCTATTTCCAGGGCACATCCCATGAGGCGTTCTCTTTAAATATTTAATGAACAGTGTGCCCCTTGTTCACAGTGTTGACTTTGTATTTGTAAGGTCCTCTGGTTCAAGTCTGCACCGCAGCGGAGATCCTGCGCTCGCAGCTCCGATCAGATACACGCGCGCTAATGTGAAAAGATGAATGCAGATCTGAAAGTGGAACAATACGCTCGTAAAAAATCCTTATATAATGTATAAATGGGAAGTCGTTTTTTTTTTCCTGTCTCCGTGTTACGAGGGAAGGAGTGGCAGCAGTGAGAGGTAGCCGCTTAAGAGGCTTAAGATGTGTCCCAGCCAGGAGTCAGGGGTTTACACTTTTATGAACCTCCTTCCACCGGCATCTATTATTGAAGGAGGTGGTTCGGAGAGGCCAAGGCCTTTCACAGTCTTGATGATTTTTCTACACTGTAATAGATGTTTGCGGAGAATAGGGGGGGGGGAATGCAAACCGAGCCCTGTAATTCAGCAGAGCGAGGAAAACAGCTGTGGTAGTGTATGTGTCCGCCACAATCCTGTGTTTAACATTCTTACCTCGTCTGTCATTAAAAGATCCACTGTCACCTGGTTTTGCCGAGCTGTTGACACAGAGAGTTGGCAAGCTGTGGATTTAAGCGGTTTCTGTAGGTTTAGCTTACGCCGCCTTGGATTTGAGGTTGCGGCCTTATCGTCGCGGATTACGGATGCATGACTTTCAGAATGCTTTCTCTGGTAGAAAATTGTTCGTGCTGGGAGCTGATAAGGAACTGAAACAGTGTGATACTCAAGACCTGCTGTTACTGTAGCTGATACAGTGCTGAAGCGGGACAGCTTCCATCTTTGAACAATTATTTGACAGAGAGAGTGTTTGAACGAGCCGTAAAGCCATAATGCAACTTCAAAGTGCGTTTGAGGCGCTTTCAGTAGTCGGCATGAAACATCACATGGTTTCTTTTTAATCTTAAAATGCAAATTGTTTCAGAAATATAATTTTTTAAATCTCGACAAGGACATTTCTCCTCGATGTGCAGTTTTCTACTGTAGCTTTCACCTTGCTTTGAGCCTGAGAACACTGAACTGAGCCAAAACTTTTCTCGACTCATCATCTCTTATTGACTCAATGTAAAATCCTGTAATTTCTCAAACAAACTCTGTTATTCCAAATTAGCAACACTGCGGCCGTCGTTCTATTGTCTTGTTGATCCTATTTTTCTTTGTTTGTCTTCAGTTTATTGTAATTTATCCTGCATTTCCTTGTACATCACTTCTACGACCCAAGCAGGAAGTAGTAGACACGAGTTGTTTTTTTTTCTGTCCCCTTCACAGCTGATATAAACGACCTGAACATCTGCTATGTGTTGCGGAGTGGAGAAAACGCTACGTCTGATCTCTTCCATTTCTCGGTGGAGGACAACGGTAAGATTTCACCTTCTTTGTTCACTCATCTCTTTGCGCCGGTCTGTTTGGAACTCCTCAGTTCCCACATTGGTTGATGTGCAGCAGTTCAGGGAATCGCTCGTCATTCACCCGGTTTCTCGTGACGGTGATGGATTGTAAGCAAACTGTCACACTCATGACCAGATTACTTTCAGCTGCTTTTACAGTCAGAAGTGTATTTTGTGTTTTTTTTTTTTAAACGCTGTGATTTTGGTTCAATAAGGACTTGCCAATGAAATGATCTGCCACTCAAAGCGCCTGTGTGGAATATCAATTTAAAGCAAGTCTGCGAAGGCTAACTCATGTCTTCTATCTGTCGTTGTGCACTGAAAGCGATGCTACATTGTGTTACCTCGCTGGCAAACTGAGGAGACGTCCAGGGTCATGAGCGGTTTAAAGCTCGTGGTGCCAAGAATAACATGCCCTTATTTTCACAGTTCAGCAAGTTAATGAGACAGCTGTGTAATTTGTAAATGTGGCTAAATGCCATGCCGAGTGTGATCACTTCCTAATATGTCTCGAGGTGAGGCTGATCTTGCAAGGATTTCTGGCAACAAAGAAAGTGAAAGCTATTGACTGGCCTTGATTTAAAATAGTTGTTTTTTTTTCCCAGTATCTCATTCTCAAAAATAAGCACAACAAGCAGTTTGAATGTGTGAAAAATAGTGATTTCTTTTTAGCTGACTTTGCATTATATCTGTCTTACATTTTATTTCTCGCTGCGACCATCTTCGCATGTATAATAACTGTCATTTGTGGTGTAATTTATGCACATGAAATTAACGCCGGAAATCAGTACATCTTGTTCTGTATGTGTGCCTGCAGAGTGTGCGTGTGTGTGTGCGCGCGATTGTGTGCGTGTGTGTGAGTGTGAATCTACTGTCCCTTCACGAAGGCAGCATTTAATTAAGCAATCAGCTTCTGGCAGAATTGTGCAGGAAATCTCTGTGCGAGCAAACAGGTTCGGAGTTGGTTGAAAATCAGCATCCAAATGTTGTAATATTTGACCAAGGAACATTAATTGGTGGTTTGAAACTGAAACATACATTTGTTTGAATGAAACAAAACACACCAGTATCTTCATAAAAAGGTTTTTACCATTTGAGGGAATAAAATCAAACATAAAAAAAATTCCGTAAATAAAAGTATAAAGTACAAAAAAATACCAAAGATCTGTCTTCTCGACTGTCTCCTGTGGTTGGACATTTATAACCAATAAAACAACCAACGTTATTGATTGGATCTCACGTTTGACTGTGTATCAAGTTCAGTGGTAATAATCTCTCAGCTGCGCCTTTCTCATGAGTTGTTTCAACCCAGTCTGTAGGTGAGTTAATAGGGTTAGATATCATCTTCTGTTTTCCTCTTCTTTCTTTAAGCTGATTCACTTCACCTCACCTTCTCTTTTCTGCCGCTGAGACGAGGGTTAATTAATCTTCTCAGCCTCATTGCAGAGCGCCTTCTTTTTAGGTGAAAACGACAGTGTTTTAACACAACACAAAGACACACTTATTACACTTGCATCACCTATTTCTTTGTGTGAGTTTCCTCGTAGGTGAGCGGTAACAAGGCAGGGAATCATCTGTTCTATGTTACACCAGCAGCAAGGTGATCACATGCTGGATGCATCGCAGTGTTTCTCGATTCGAAGCTCAGTTATGTTGCTCATTTTTCCCCCCGTAACATCGGATTCATACATTTTGCACACTTGCCTAACAAACGCAAGGTTACCAACGCAACGAAGCGCCAAAACGTCCCATAGGGTGAGAACCATACGTTCCAAGGATTCGCACCTCCACATAAAGCTCGGTTCTACACTTGACTAAGAGAGAGGGAAATCTAACAGACCCCTTTGAACACTGATTCTCTTTTCAGCTGAAACTTTAATACGCATCAGCTTTGGACACCTGAAAAATGAAAAGTGCTCTTCAGATTATACGAGAATTAAAGCGTGTTTTGCACACTTTCTGTCTAAAATCATGAACTAATGGTTTCTGTGAATTACCCTGGACCCATTTTTCAGTTTTTCACACTGTGATATTAATGCATTTAAAATGGAGTGCTAATGCATTAAAGAATAACAGTTCCTTTGTGCACATGAAAGGAGAAACATCGACTAATTGATTGTCCATGCTCCTGTAAAGTTCTTACTTTTTTTTCTCTCCTTCTGTCTCTGCTCTTGGCTACATTCTTGTTAAACTGAAAAGGCCTGAGGCTTTTAAAAGAAGCTCCACTTGAAGTACATGAGAGTGTATTATCAATCCATAAGTTTGCTAGATTCACTTGAGGCTCCCTCCTCTCTCCAGAGAGCTGGTGATACCACAGACTGATTCCGGATGTAGAATTTGCAAAGGAGGGACAAAATTATTAAAAAAAACACAATTTGTTCGAAGGAAGCAGGATAGCACCAGCACCAAAGAGTTTACCCCAGTCTTTGTATCTCCTCCCAATGGCCCAGAGTCCACATTGCAGAGGAAGTGAATATCATGTTCATGTAACACATGAGTGTACATTTAAGTGGGCTACACATGATAAAGACGTGTTCAAACTCTCTCCTTGGAAGTTTGCTCCTGCACACTTACTCAGACGATCCCACACATGCACACGCAGCACAGCACAGAGGGGTAGCCGTGGGCTAAGGGGCGGTCAGGCCTCCAGCACAAAGAGCTGTTTGATATTTAAGAGCCCAGGCAGCATTGTGGGTAATGAGAGCCCTGGGCGTTTGAGTTGGGCAGAGCTCGGAGGCAGGTACCGGTAATTATGTGGCCCTATTACAGGCTCATCTGCAGGTGAAGAGTGGCAGGAAGAAGCTTCTGTCACAGGTTAGGACCGGCGAGGATCACTGTGGTTAACTGTAATTGGTCGGTACGCACCTTGTTTCCCAGGCTTCTCTGTGGCTGTGGTGTGTTCAGAAGGTTGTGGTGAAGCTGCAGAGACCAACACAAACTGCACAGAAGCTTGAGATCGGTTTTCATTAACTTATCCTGCAAGTGCAGTGACAGTGGATGATGGACTGTGGTCTATTAGATGAGATTTGAACTCCAAATGTGGTCAACAAAATTTGGTGCAACGGACTTTTTGCAGTACTTGTCAACAGTTATCATGGTATTCAGAAGGTTGTTAAAAAGTTATTTTGGTGTGTCCGTGGTAAAAGCTTCACAGAAGTAGCAGAAAAGCAACCTTGCAGTGGTTGTTTGCTGAGCTCTCAACAACTCTTAGAGTCCTTTTCATTGAAATGCTTTCACAGTCAGATGTTTGTCTCGAAGACAGAAGATCGGTAGATCGGATGCGGTGTTTGGTCGGCTCGTGTGAGTCCATCATCTGTTGGATGAACACAGTGTCTAGTCCGAGATCTCTCTAATATTGACATTGTCGACAACAAAGGGATTAATCAGATTTGTTGTGCAACTATCTGTGTGGTGGAGTGAAGGAAGCTGGTGGTTCAGATCTACTGGTTTCCATGTTAATTGAGGACGAGCTTTCTGCTGGTCTCCATGGTTTCCGCGATGCAGATTTTGGATGAGGGACTCTGCAGTAATACTCTCAGATGGCATCCTATTTGCAGCTGATGAGTTCATCAGGAACTTAATAATTGATGGTTTGCGGAATGTTTGAGTGAATGTATCGTGAATGAAAGAGCATCGAGTTACTGTTTGTTTTAAACAACAGACTAGCAAGCAGCTAAATCCTGCATAAAGCTATGTTTTGTTTATTTATACCCCTGCTCTGAGATATGGTACAACACAGCAAGGAATTCTCTAAAAAAAAAACAACAGAAAGCAGAATACGTGGCAGGAATCTTCCTTGAAAAAGAGTGGTGCAGCATCGCTGTAGATAAGGAAGGCGTCATATTGATGATTTTTCCCTAAACTGGACTTCCAATTTAGATTGTTGTCTATAAAGGCGCTGCAGTATTCACATGTGAGCCTGGAAAGAGATGCTGCTGTTAATTTTTTAGATCTCTCACGCACAAGAAGCACATTTTGTGAACTTGCTTTGGTCACAGTAAAAATGCAGCTTTATATACGCGGGGAAAAAAAGCACTAAATAACAATTGAGGATACATGATGATACTTGTCCACAGCTTTTTATCATTTTTCTCCTCCACAAAAAATTGAATTGATTGCGACAATACCATCCTTTCATCTCATCCTCACTCCTTCACGGCCCACCACTGTTTTATCCTGAGGTAATGACGATATATCAACTTGAACCCCCACCTCCACCCCCACCCCCGCCACCACTGCACACAATACATAAGGTGCACATTTTTTTTATCTTCCGCTTCATCACATTGATAATTATTCTTTGTGTGCAACTTCTTGCTTGTTGTTGTCAGAAGACTAATTACCAGCAGACATACTGCAAAGGCCCCATTTGTTTATAATCAGTTTTGTTTGTGCAGGATGTATGTTTGGGGTCCAAAGTGCAGCTCTGAGCTTTCTTTCATCTTTTCCAAAGGCCTGTTTTTTTTTTCTTTCATGAAAGCACTGTCAACACTTGAGATGACCTCTTTGCATCGGCCTATTCTCTGTTTGGTGATATGAAAAGCTCACACAAAGACTCGTTTTTGAGCAAATGGAAGGAGAAGTGACTGAAGAAGAGCTGTGTCCAATTGAAGCTTTTTAAGACGACTTGAAGAGGACACTTGTGCCTTTAACACCATTGATGAAGACACTGAATGCAAACGTGAGCCTGGACAGGCTTGTATTTGTTATGAATTGTGAGATTTGGGAGTAATATAATATTTCCTCTTAGTCTTCTTCTTTTTTAAAAAAAAATTGCAGGTTTGTCGAGTTCAGATGAATTGAAGTAGAGCTAAAGAGCAAACTATTGCAAAAAATGGCTGTCACCACATACACGCACACACACACACACACACACACACACACACACACACACACACACACACACACACACACACACACAC
>JAUESF010000006.1:12148389-12163352 GCA_032274765.1 Malacoctenus tetranemus
TTTTTTCTCTCTGTATTTTATTAAAAGAGAGAGAGAGAGAGAGAGAGAGAGAGAGAGAGAGAGAGAGAGAGAGAGAGAGAGAGAGAGAGAACGATGCTATTGGCTGGGACGCACAGTGACGCAGCACAAATGGTCCCGCCTTCCTCCCCCTCCTTCACTTCCTGCAGTGTGGCCGCGTTGTGTTGCTGCCGCCGTACTGTTTGGCTCGAAACATGGCGACCGCTGGAGCAGCTGTGGACGACTGGAGGAAAGACCTAACGTGCGCCATCTGCTTGGACTTCTTCAAGGACCCAGTCGTCCTGAAATGTGGCCACAGTTTCTGTCGGTACTGCATCTGCATGCACTGGGATGAAAATGGCGGAGACTTCGGCTACCAGTGTCCTGAATGTCGTGCTGTAAGTTCATTCTCACTGTGTGTTGTTTTCTCACTGGTGTGTTTACGTGCTGTCGTGACAGTCTGTTTCTGACGATGTTTACAGGGAATCTTAACATTTGTTGACAGTCGGCTTTAAAATATCGCGTCTTGCGCAGTGCATTTTGTGCCCACGGTCGCTGTGGTAACTGGCTTCGGCTAACAGCAGCTAACGTTTACGTCCACGGCGCATAAGTTGGTCGACAGCAATTGGCTTATTGTTTGGGCTGCTTGTCCTTAATTAGTGACTTGCAAATGGCGCTCCAACAAGTGGTCGCGTCCACCTGGTGTCCGACATCCCAGGTGAGATGTGGACTTTCCCTCCTCATCGGTGCCCATCGGCAGATCCTCTGTACACGCCGTCGGCCTCACCTAGGCCTACATCAACAGCAGTCTTTTGGGACCCGGCAAGTCGTTTATCCGGGAGGTAGATGGTCATCGAGCTGTTGTGCATCATCATCAAACATCATTTTTCTGCGACATAAACTGTTCAACGATTCCGGTCATGTTTGAACTCCTTCCTCTGAGCTTTCGTCCTGTATGCTGAGAGGTGAGGGCTTGATTTTTGCCGCTACAAGTCCTCAGAGACTCGTGTGCCTTGTGGTTATCGCACAAAAACAACCGTCAGTGGTAAACAACAATGATCACGTTAGACTAACCTTTCCTTGAATTATTTGGCTTCTCTAATCTCAATGCTCGCCTTATTGATAAACCGTTCAATATCCTGTACTCATTTGGGACTGGGTCACAGTTTGGACAGACACTTCCTACAGGTCTCCCAGGTGACCTCCGGTCCCTGGGCCAGGGGTCCACCTTTTATCTCTCCAGCATGTCCTTGATCTTCCTTTGGCCCTTTTGTTTACAGTTTAAGCACAGAACACCTCCTCAGGGAAGCAGTGGGAGGTATTGAATGCAAATGATTAAAAGACCTCCCCTTTTCACTTTGATACAGGTGGGGAGCATTTGTGTATTGTCTCCTGTCTGGAATGGAATAATACCTCTGCAGGCTAACCTGGCCTGTCTGCGTTGAACAAACTGTGGTCAGTCACTGAAGGCCTTAGCGACGAAGTCGTTTCTATCTGGATTCGAGTCGGGTGACAGTCGGCATGGAAGTTAGCATTTGGAGAGCTCAGCTGCGCTCCTTTCTCAAAGTGTTTTTTCGTTTCACACAGCAAACAAACTGTTACTATCGCTCTGCCAGGCTACAGGCAGATTTTTGTGCAGCGCTCAGTTGCTCTCTTTTCTCTCTCAGGTCTTCAACAAAAGGACCCTCACTAAAAACTACCTGGTGCAAAGCCTCGTGGCCAAACTGGATGATCTGGAGAGGCTCGCATCTGGCTCCGCGCCGTCCAAGCCAGTCAAAGTAGATGGGAAATGTGAGCAGCACGGAGAGGACCTGAAACTGTACTGCAAGACCGACAAGACCCCCATCTGTGTTGTCTGCAGGGAGTCTCGATCGCACAGGTTGGTTGCTCTGACCGAAAATATTTGAGAATCAGTGAAAGACTCATTTTGAAGAGAACGCAAAAACTGTCTTTGGAGGCACTTGCCAAGATAACTTGTGTGAAATCATGTTCTTGTTTTTCGGCCTTGAACAGGCTGCACAGTGTTTGTTAGAAGCAATAGATTACACACAAATGCATGTTGCTTTGTCTTAGTTTCTCAAAACACTGGTTTGACCTTCCAGTCAGCTGGGAAACTGATGAATGGCTAGGGGGGGGGGGCGGGTAGCCAGACCTTGAGAGAGCCAGATCTAGTTTAGCAGGAAACCAATCTAAAAACTTACAAAGGATGACTTGTGTGATTTACATTGTTGAATGACTTTTGTTTCAGGCACCATGATGTGGCTCCAGTCCCAGAGGTTGTGAATAACATGAAGGTAACTCTTAGTATAACATACACGGTGTAAATGAGAATTCAGGTGGAGCGGCACCAGAAGGTCGAAGGCCAGAGACTCGCCAGTCGAAGCAGAGAGACTTTATTGAACAAGTGACAGATCGATCTGTGAGAAAGCACAGTTCATGCTGTTCATGCAAGGTTTGAGACAAAGACAAGATACACCAAATATGGACACAACCCAAGGTTCCAGAGTCTTCTGCAGGTCGTCGTGGCATAGAATATAATCTGTTGTCAGGCAGACATCATGGGACCCAGGAAAGAGCACAATCTATGGTCAGGCTGACGTCAGGGGACAACACGATAGTGGACGCTTCGGTTTGTAGGGAGGATTTCACATAACACATAGATCTGCTTGAACTCCCCATAGTGTTAGTTTTCGTCCACATAAGGATGCATTGATATTTCGGTGTGAGTCTCTGTGTGTATTCAGTAGGGAAACCAGAGCCATTTATTTGACTCGTTGTTCACATCGTTCCACAAAATTGAGTGTGTTTCCACGTGCGACTACGTTTTATTGTCACAGATGGAGTTGAAAATGCGGCTGATGGAGCTCAACTGGCAGAAGTCTCAATGTGTCAAAGTCATGACATCCGATGATCGCACAAAGAACGAAGTCCGGGTATGAAATTGAGTAGTGGTTTACTGAATCTCTGATTACTCCCAAATTAACTGGCTTTAATTTTGTTTGGATCAACTAGTATCTCCCAATGAGACTGTCGAGCAGCTCTGGAACTGTTCACTTGACCTTTTTAACAGTGAACACCTGTCTGTCCTGTAGTTGAGGAAGCAAAAGCTCAAGGAGAAGATCGAGGCAGACGTCGGCGCATTGGTCCAGTTCCTGCTGGACGAGAGAGACTCCCTGCTGGAGAGCCTGGATGCGGAGGAAGTGGCCACCATGGCTGTCATAGACGACAACCTGAAGACCGTGGAAACGGAAGCAGCAGCTGTGGACAAAGCGATAGCAGACATCCACAGTCACATCAGTGGGAAGACGAGCTTTGAGGTCGGATGAACATACCTGCTTTTAAACCAAGTTTGAGTATCAATGACATTTTTCAATGACACTTTGAAAAACATCTTATAAACTTTGCAACAGAGTTGCTCATTAAAGCTGCTATTTGCTGCATGTTAGCAGATTTGTTTTTAATTTGATTTTTCTCCATTTTCACCATCAGAGCCTTGCAGAAACTTACAAAGAGTAAGTGCATTTTTTGAGTTGGCGGGGAGGGGGTGTTAAGTTATTCAGGTAAATATTGATGCAGTGCATCACTACTTTCTTGTGCTTCACAGGGCAGTTCATTGCGAGGACTTCACACCTCTGGAACCAGTTAATTGTTCCACAGAAATGACAGACTTCTCAGGGCCCTTCCAGCTCATCATGTGGAAGAAAATGATGCACGTGCTGCACACCAGTAAGTTTCTGCTATTCATGGCATGTTTTAAATGGTGACGTATGAAGTCTGAAACTCGTGGTCGTGTTATTTATAACTCTTTTTTATATTCAACAAAACTATAAAAGCTTGTTCATGCTGCAGCGCGTGAGATCTGTCCAGAAACGGGAGGTAAACCTTTCTCCCGTCTCCGTCACTGCAGTGCCTCAGAACCTCACCTTGGATCCAGACACGGCTCATCCAAACCTGCTGATCTCAGACTTTGATACCAAAGTGGAGGAGAGCCGCATCCGCCACCAGGAGCCCGACCTGCCCGCCCGCTTCACCCGCTTCTGTGGCGTCCTCGCCACGGCCCAGTACGCCAGTGGCCAGCACTACTGGGAGGTGGACGTGAGAGACAAAGGCGTGTGGTACCTGGGCGTCACCACCGAGTGCAGCAACAGAAAAGGCTTCGTCAGCCTCACGCCATCCTCAGGATACTGGAGCCTGTGCCTGCAGGACAGGCTGTACGCCAACGAGGAAGACGGGCGCATCCCGGTCGCCGACTACTGGAACTCCCCTCGCGTTGGCGTCTACCTCGACTACGATAACGGACGCCTGAGCTTCTATGACGCTGTAACGATGAAGAGATTGTACATCTTTGACACGTGCTTTGAGGAGCCAGTGTACCCCTTCTTCAGCCCAGGGAAGAATGATCCAGGCAGCCGACTGCAGATATGCCACTATTATTAAACGAGGTGAGAGGAGCTGATCAGTGTGATGGTTAAAGAGTTCCCACAGGCCAATGTTTCCCAGTTCACTCATTGGCAGGGCTCCATGATTAAAAACGGATAAGGCCATGTTTACCCCTTTGAGTCATGTACTGTATAGTTTTGAACTGATACCTGTTGGTCTTAAATGCGTCAGAAAAAGAAATGAGAGGTACAGAGGATGTTGTTACACTTTAGTTTAGACACATACTGTAGGCTTGTGCCCTGACAGCTGTTCCCAGGGGGCTGGAGAGGTGCTTTGTTTATATCACTGTGTCTGCAAGGTTGCAGATGCTTCATGTGCTGTAAGCAGCCAATTCGCCATAACACTGTACATTAGCTCATGCTGGTTGTGATCTTTTTGTCAAACAGTCTTGTTGGATCATTTCGGAGAGTCACGACGAACAATCGCCACATTGAAAGTTGTTGACAAGCGAGATTCTTCTTTCATTCACGAAGCATCAATTTTCACAAAGTGATTAGATCTCCTGCTTTCAAGTGATGACTTCATTGTCCACACTGATCATTTTGTTACAGGCCTTTTGGAAAAGTAGTTTAAAAAATGGCGCAGGAAACTGTGAGTTTCAAGGGGTTTGGCTTGTTTTAGCTCTCATAGCAGTGAGAGTTACTGGGGGTGAGTATTAAACATTTCATCAGTCTGGCAATAAGCTGATATAACGCAGTGAACACTGCAACTATTCAGAGGACAAACTGCGAAGTTTTGTCCCGTGATTTCGAGGTACCTTCTTGAGTGAACTTCTTGACGTATTTACAAATAATTCCTCTGCAGCTTTTTTTGCTGCCACAGCCAAAACCTGATCAAATGTGAGTGAATGAACACTTTGTTACATTTTATGCTTTTTTTTGTGTATTTCTCAAATTTGTTTTGCCAAAACTTGCTTTTAGAGGGACTGCTGGCTTGTCCAAGTGCTGTACATTGATCTCTATATTTGAGTCAGCTGGCCTATTTGTTTTAAGTGTGACATTTACGTATGTTTTTTTGTTTTTTTTTTCTCTTTTTGTAAAATTACTTGTATCTGCACATTCCTTTTCCCCTTTTTGTCACGGTTTTATGTCTCGCTTTTAAGGCATTTGCTGTCATTTAATAGAATGTTTCTCAGGTTTCAGCTGCAGAGAGGTGGAGCACAGTCGAAACCAAACTTGTGAACGGTGATCATATTTCCAGACGGCAAATCGGATTCTGCCTGTTTTCAGGCTTTCGAACTTATGTTGGAACCAAAACTGCTCTTTAACTTCAATTATTGAGTCTTTTTGTTTAACGTCATTTCTGCATAAACTTACTTTCTAACTGCATTTCGTGCCTCTATTTAACAACACAGGTTTTTGGTTGTCTTAGTGGTTCTTGAACAGCAATTTTTGTAAGTGTGTTTAAAGCTGAATCACCTGCTATAAATGTGCTCAATGTTGCTCATACTTTACAGTGACATTAAAGGAGGAAAAAAATGGTTTGCTTTTGTCCCTTCTGCTTTCTTGAAAGCTCCTTATGGCAACTGCATGCTGTAATAAATTCTGGACAGCTTAAGTCTTAAACTGGTGCTGTGGAGTAAAAACTGAAGTTGTGCTGGGTTCACAGGAACTTCAAGCTGAACTACCAGCTACAAACAACAGGTGGAACTAGAAATATGTTGTTTGTACAGAAAGGGAATGTGAACATCCTCTCTTTTGAGCAGACGTGTACAAGCCATTGGTGATCAGATTCAGGCGCATGTCACTCCAACCATGACTTCTGACCTGATGGTCCCCAAGGACTGGGAGAGGAGAGGCCATGGTAGCTGATCTACGACGACGTGGGTCTTTGGATGTCAACAGCGGCCATAGATTGCCTTTAGTCCGGGTTCCTTAATGTCATCTTGACCATGGTTTGAACCATCTTAGGTGCCTTAGAGTCTGCTAAGAGACAGATGGAGATTTACGTTACCACAACTGTAAGGACACCCGGGAACCTTGTGTCGTGTCCATATTTGGCGTATCCTGTTTAGTCTGTCTAAAAACCCTATAAAGAGGTAACCTTGGGGGACACTTGTCAGAACGCTGGTGTATGCCTTTGTACGCACATTCTTTCCCACAGATTCATCTGTCTTAAGCTCTCTCTGCTTCGACTGGCGAGTCTCCGGCCTCCTCCTTCTGGTCCATCTCCACTTGGATTGTCATTCACAGGTACCTATTCTGTGAAATTTAATTCTATCAAAGAAATCTCAGTATTTTGTGATTCTTTTATAGTTTGGCAGGATTCTGTTATCCAGTTCCTTCTTTACACCAGCAGTAACTCAACAAAAACATCCCAGAATGCTACAGACCCTTTGCGGAGGCTCGACTGCTATAAGACACGAACGGCTCCTGAATAGAGCCGCTGCTTCACGTTGTTGCATTTTTTTTCCTCCATCTCGTCATCGTTGCTGTGTTGCTCCAACACCCCGATTTAACCTTGGGAGACAGCTTGGTGTCGCTGATTCAGTTTTCATTCTGCAAGAACATTTAAGGAGGAGGTGAGAAAACACTTCTCTCCTCCACTCGCTTCGCTAATGACTCAGTTGTGACTTTCTGTCGTCTCTTTATAGAGACGTGGGTTTGATGACAGACCATTGAAAATGACCAAAAAAAAAATCATGTCAGAATAGGTAGAAAATAGTCATCTCAATATTTTTCAGCTCTTTCTTTATCGTTCTGTCATTATATCGCGTTAAAGGCAGATCTGAACGTGAGTTAAAGCTTCGTTCCCATCTGCTCGTCAAATCTCTTGGTGAAGCTCAATTCTGGTTGAAGAGGCTGGGAAATAAACATGAAATTTCACTTCAAGATTGCCTCACTCATTTAAAAAAAAAGAATGAAATGTGAACGAAGCAGTGGTGACAGTGCCGTTCTTTAATTTACAATCATACCCTTTTCATGGTTACATAAACTTGATTATTTCTTGCAAGTCTGGCCTCTAACAGTATGTACACACAATAGTTGTTTATTTCCATGTGCCTCTGTTATTTCACACAGACATGTAAGTGACGGTGAAAGATGAGGCGTCGACGTACAAAAATAAAACCATCGTAACCTCCGAGTCCCGTTTCTGAAAGAAAGACAGTAAATCTGTGATCGCACAGGGTTTTTTTTCTTCGAATAAATAGGAGGCGCAGACGGGAAGACGGACGAGTCAGTCACAGGTGATGGAGAGTTTACATACGACACACGAGGTTTGTCTGCGTCACTGTGTGAGCTGGTGTTGAGTTCCTCCAGAAAAGAAACCTGTGAAATCACTCTGCAAATGAACACAGTTACTGGACAATCCATGATCAAGGTGCTTGTCAGCTACAACAAGAATATGATTGTAATATACAGTACACTTCCTGGTTATGTTAAATGAACTATACATAGAGGCATATATTACTATCGCAAACTATATAACTCTTATATTTGTATTTGTGCAATGTTCAACAACAGCTTACAACAATACATCATGGCGGGAGGAAAAAGTCACCGTTAAAACCGAACGTGAGCTCATGGGGAGGAGAGGCAGAGGAGTGAACAGCTTCCAGTGCTACAAGTTACAACGTACGACAATGTTTGGCAAAGAGGAGACAGTTCAAATGCACTAATTAGAAAAATAATTTGTAGAACAAATTATGTAGAAAAGAAAAATTCAAAATAAATTAAATCCTTTGAAAAAATAAGATACAGCAAACAATGTGTATACAACTTCGTTCCACTTGATGTTTCACTCGTTTGGCTGGCTACTACTTGGCATGACCTTGATTCCGTTTAAGTGCTGGAATAAGTAGGCTATATAGTGAAATAACACGGAGACCAAATCCTTATATACAGCTAAATATGCATATGTACAACTATATGAAACTGCAGTTATGAATACATGAAAGTGCAACGACTCATGGGATCAGATGTAAGAAGCTTGTTTTGGTTATTAGAGAAAAGAAACCAACTGGAGGGGGTTTGGACTTTGAAGCGAACTTGGGTTTCGAATGTTCACTGCTGTGCTTCCTTGTTGCATGTCTTTGGACTCCAAAATTAAAAGAGAAACAGATTGCATCCAAGTGAAAGAATGCTGTCACTGAAGAGTGGAAGAGAAATGAGTTGTGCATCGATCCGTCTATTTCATGCATAATGAGGAGAAAAAGCACACTGAATGACACATTCCTGTTTGTTCACGCTGGGTTTTACATGCGAATGTTTTCATTTGTTGTTGTCTCGCTTTGTTTGCTGGCTGCTGTCAGTGCTGCCCTCCTTAACAACTTAGGGTCAACAGACAGGTTATTGGTAAAGCGACGCAGGAAGAGAGAAGCTCAGCGACTGAGGGGTTTTTTCAGATAATTCTTCTTAAGTCTGGAGATTTGGTTCACAACATTCCTCTTTCAAGGACAGCTAAATATTCAAACTCAGACTGACAATGACAGGAGGATATCTAACTCTTCTCTTCGTTTCCTCAAGTCACTTTGTATGGAAATTACCTTTGAAAGAAGGAGCTCGGTGACTGTTTGGATTAACTAGCTTATTTTGTCTTGCGATCGCACTATCTGTGTGGTTTGGCTTGTAACTCAGAAATAAATTTCCCAAGTCTTTGTCCTAAATGTGGGATAAAAGAATCACTGAAGTATGTGTCGAGAAAGTAATGTGGAAATGAGAGTGTGGAAAGGGGATCTCTAATAACTGTGCAGGCACATCGCAGCTCGACGTCTACAAAGCAGAGTGTGACGATGAGTTTTGTCGGCAGGAGGGGGTCGTGTGAGTGGTGTCGTCTCCCAGTCTACTGCAGGTATCTGTAAACTTTGAAGCAGTGATTGCCAGAGTCGGCAACAGCCACGTGTCCATCTGAGGTGAGGGCAAGACCCTGGGGGCCGTACAGAGGGTCTGCAGAGGTGTTTATGTAGGAAAGGAAGGACCCTGTGCTGTCAAACACCTGTAAACGAAACACATTGATAGTTAATTATCTACTCAAATGTGAATTAACCAATACACAACTATCAGTAAATCAGGTACTTTAAAGGCTCCGTTTGTAGTTTTAACATGTTTATTTCTTTCAATTGTCAAACAAAACAAACAATAACAGTCAGGGAGAGCGCGAGAGTCACGGTATTCTGTGTATTACATCATACATTGCTCTTCATCTGGACCAACTCAATGTGGCTCACCCTGTAATGTAATACCACATGGTGTCACATGATGGTGCATTGAGTCAATCCAGCAACCATGCTGTTACTACAAATGACCCATTAGAAATGAAACAGTCAACAATAATACAGAAGATCGTGTGACTACAGTCACATCACCACCTCCATCTGCGCTGACAGAGAAAAATGCATTTTTTCAAAGCATAAACAAAGTTGTTGTTTTACACAAATTAAAACAAAGAAATTCAATTGATGTTTAAAATGAAACCTTTTCTTCAAGACAGCTGTTGGTGCCTTTGTGTCTTTTTGAATGCTGGAGGTATTGTAAAAATCATGACTCTCTCATGTGTGTCAGATGTAGTTCATTTCATACCTGGCTGGTTTCATAATTTGGTTATCTCACCTCTAACTCGAGTGAATACTCGACCCTGTTGTACATGATTACAGATGCATCTTTAAAGCACCGAATGACAACAGCAACAGAAACAGCAACAGAAACACCTCCAATAATGTAGCAATATAAAAATGAGGCTGCAGCTGTTTTATGGTGTCAGTGGTTCATGCAAGTAATCAAGCTGAGAAGATTATAACATTTTGCCAACAGTATTATCTTGAAATATGTTGAATTCTTGTCTCTGAGTCTCAGAGCAGTAATGCAAAGTAAAGTCCTCGCTTCACGGTAAACAGGAGACCACATGACGCGTTCAGGCTCTAAAACTTTCTACAGCAGAGCTTTAAAAAAAACCCAAACAAATCTCCTAAACTCTGTCAGCAGAACTGAGAGCACCTGCTGCGGTGAGTCAACTCCACTGCCTAATGCGCAGAAGTCGTGCCTTTGAAATTGTCACTTCAATAGCACAGAGTGCGACTTGTCTCACCTGTATCCTGCTGTTGCCCCAGTCAGCCACAATGATGTTTCCGTTGGCATCCACAGCCACACCAGTGGGAGCGTTGAACTGTCCGTTGCCCTCGCCGTGCGAGCCGAACTTGAACAAGAACTCCCCGTCGGCGCTGTAAACCTGGGAGTGATGAACACGCGTTCGCACACACACTTTTGGAATCAATTAAAAAGTGAAGATTTGTACGAGTGTTTGCTATCGTCTCTCACCTTGACCGAGTGATTGTGAAAATCTGTCACGATGATTTCGTTCTTGTTGTTCACGGCAACAAAGTGTGGACCTGGATGGGAAGAAAGGAGAGGGTCACTGAGGATGCTGCTCGTGACACTCAAGGCCGAGGCTGTGGTTTTCTTAACTGTTAGTTCAAAGATCAATTAACTGTGCTTAAAGCTGCAGTCAGAAACTTCATTCGTTTGGGTTGGTCACCATTCTATCTCTGGTGGCTTATGGTCAGTATTTTCATGCATTTTCAGCATTTCAAATCAACATCAAAATAACTCAAGGCTGCAAGAATCTGTGGCATTCATGTTTTCTTGTTAAATTTAGTAGCTGAATATTTTATCATAAGCTCTATTCTAATGGATCACTAACAGGAATCACTGACACTGATGCAGGGGAAATTTGAGTCCAAAATTTCTCAACAATCCAGGTTTTTTCGGGAGGTCAGACACATGATCGGGGAACTGGGTTAGACACAGGGCACCGCACTGTGGGATTAAGGTCGCAGCAAGGCCACACACTTAGTACTTACTGAAAACCGAGCCAGATTTATTTAAGTTTGGGCCAAGTTTTTCTGAATCGGAGAACAGAAGGAAGAAAAAGAAAGAAACAAACAGAGAGGCTGTCAGAAATGAAAGACTGAGCAGAGAGGACAGAAGAAGCGTCGGCTGGTCACCACAGGTACAGGAGGTGGAGGAGGCAGGAAGAACACTGCAGCGCTTCGTGTTGCCTTTAGTACATGTGAGCATGTGCTGTCCTGAGGTGTCATTACAAACTGCAACATAAGCGGTTCAGTTATCTATCAAAGTTTTTTTCTGATACCAATACTCAATTATGACGGAAAGCGAGCTGCACCACATATTACGTAACTTGCTCCATATCCAAAATGCTATTTATAGTCACAATGTGGCCTTTTTGCACTGTCATATATTTTGTTAAATATGCAAATTATGACAGCTTGGTCTTTGAAGTGGGTGGAAGCTGCTGCCTCGGTGACAGACTGCAGCACTACAAAAAGAGGCATTGTGTGCGTGCTTTCTGCGCGAGCTTCGCTGATCGACAATGTGCCCGTATGCACCTGCAAATTGTCTGTCCGATGTCCCCCGGCCTCCAAACTTGGTCACAAGCTTCCCGTTGGACTGAAAGATGAAGACACAGCAGGCCTTGTTGTCCACAGTGATGATGTGTCCGTTTTTGTCCACGGCAACACCCTTGGGGCCCATGAGACGCCCTGCACCAATCTTATTCTAGGAGGAAGAAGACAAAGAGCATTCGAGAAGACTTTGAGAGATTTATACAAACATGCATGCTTGTGAAAACTATAATTAGTTTGTTGTTATTTACTTGTGATTGAGATGCATTTGACATTAAAAATTCATGCATGATGTCGTTTTAATGACGTCAGAGGGAAAAATGAGAATATGAGTCTTTACCTTGAACTTTCCATCAGAGGAGAAGATGCTGACCCATCGATTGTCATAATCGGCGACGACGATGTCGCCGTTCATGTCCACGGTGACGCCTGTTGGCCGCTGTAACTGTCCTGGAGACCGACCTCTGACCCCGAAGCGCATTTTGAACTGGCCGTCGTTGGAGAATATCTGCAATCATTCCCAACAGGGGATCCCGCACTGAGTTAAACGTGGCACGATGAATACGTCTCTGATCTGAAACCCGCTCGCTCTGACCGCTCTCACCTGGATGCACTGGTTGTTGCTGTCGGCGACGACCACTCTGCCATTGCTGGAGGCAGAGATTCCTTGTAGGTTTGTGAACTCGCCCTTCTCTCTGCCCCGGGAACCTCGTAGAGAAACAATTATAGTTTCACTGAATGTAAACGACCCATTTGCCATCTTTACACTGGTACCGGTGTGTGTGATGTACTGTCCCTGAAGGTGCACGGCTGTTGGTTTATTCTTTATTTTTCTCATACAGTGCATCAGACCTGATTATCCAAAAGCACAACATTCATTCTTTCTATTGATTCTTTACCTTCCAGGCAAAAGCAGGTTTTGATTTATGATTTCAGGGAACAGAAATTAAATTGCAAAACCACATAAGATGAAGTTTCAGAGGAAAAGTTCCATTTTTATGTTTTCTTGTACAGCAAATTGTTTTCAATCTCCTGTTTTTTCATGCAAGAAAATACAAATTGCTTGTAAGTCTCTGAGCGAAATTTATGTTCACTTGTTTCTTTCTGTCTTCTAGCACACGCACCCTCATCAGGTCTTGACAAGTTTTTCACAGTCTGCACAAAGTGAAAAAACAATACAGCTGCCTGAAGGCAACAGATGAGTCAAACTTCGTCTTTGATCGTCTAAAAACAGTATTTCATATGATTTTAATTCATAAAAATGAGAAAAAAAATGTATCTGCAGGTAAAAATGATTGACAGTAGTGGAAATGACTCTCTTTCTTACCCACTCTGTAGATCAGCTCATCCTCAATGGGATTTTCCTTTTTCTTGGTGGTGCTGTACATGCTGGAGGGCCGCCGCACAGCTTTCTGCCGTATGTGGCCCCCCGTGCCACTGGGTGACTTCACCCTCCTCTTCACGTCGTCCGGAGATTGCGGAACGTCCGACGGCTTGACTGCCCGCAGGCGGAAGGGGCTGCCGCGTATCGGCTGTCCGTACAGCAGGAGAGCGAACGAGTACTCGCCCTCGATGCGTAACGTGTAGCCCACTTCGTACGTTCCGTTCTTATTGTCCGTTATCTCTGCCTCTGTGACGCGAGTCCCATCTGCAGAGGTTATCTCTGCTTTCAGAACTGCATTCCCTGTCCGCACCAGCTCTCCATCCTGCAGACAGATGGTGGGAAAATTGATTTTAGGAGCAATAATATTTTGCACGTGTCAATTGCACATAGAAATTTTATTAAAGTGCAAAACTGAACGCATCATTGATAAACTTTTGTTAAATTGTTGAGTTGATGCATGAAACACTTTACTTATTCAGTACCTTGTCCTTTGTTGTCACAGTAATGGTGTGGTGTTGCCCGGTGGCTGCGTGGCGAAGGCCCTCTCCTGTGGCGACGGAGGTGTGAGCAACAGCTGCTGTGGTGAGGAGAACACCCAGGTTCTGGATGGAGCGCCGCAAACCTTCAGTCTCCACCTGCATCAGGAGACACACAGGATGTGCGCATGGTGACACTGGTGGTGGTGGTGGTGGTGGTGGTGGGGGTTCTGACCCTGTTTGTTGGGGGCCGAATTTGCGGAAAAACTTGCGGGTGAACTCGAATGTGAAGTATAAAGACAACAGGCGTGTAATGTGAACAAAGATGTCCTACATTTCCCTCCATTTCATCTACAGCTGAGGTTCAGTTCATCACCTACATCCATTCTGACTGAGGCAATGTTTGTATCAAACAAGCCACGAGAACAAAAAACAGAAAGACAACAGACAACGAGGCATCACACGGCAGTGTGTACCTGACAGTCCAGGTGTGCATTTTGATGTGGTTTCTCTGGGAAGTCGTGTCTGGCCAGCGCCGTTACCCGCTCACTCATCTGCTTCTGAACCAGCAGCACCTGTAGGAGACACAGTGGGCCCCGTTTTTTTGGCACTACTTTTCCTTGTTGATGTCCGTTCATACCGAACATTTCAATTACTGTGGAACAGACTTCCTGCCTGCTACGTCAAGTCTGAATCCCATATGGGTTGCAGAATGTCTGGGAGCTCGCTAATTACAAACTTGCCAGCCCACCTCAGTAGCACTCCCGTGGCTGAGAGCCTGCTCTGTAAAGCTGCAGCTGCTCTGAATATGTTCCTTTCCCTGGAGGAGGGATGAAAGCTGGGCCTGTAGGACCTGTGAGGGATCAAGGGAAGAGGGGGCAAA
Organism: Malacoctenus tetranemus; assembly: GCA_032274765.1. NCBI lineage: Eukaryota > Metazoa > Chordata > Actinopteri > Blenniiformes > Labrisomidae > Malacoctenus > Malacoctenus tetranemus. Next base: position 12,162,927 of record JAUESF010000006.1, read on the forward strand.
CCAAGAGCAATAGAGTCAGGAGACTGGGCTCGTGTAAAACACTGGAGGTGACAGAAACGCAGGTACAAATTGTAAGAGGAGGAGCGGAAGTGAACAAAGCCGGAGCAATGTGCTTTGTTGACAAGAATATGAGAAATGTGGAAGGTCAAATTCGGTCCACTTGCGTGCGTATGCCGGGTTGACAATGAGTGTGCAAGGTGTCGAGGTTGAGGACTGTGCTCTGCAGAGATGTGCATGAGAAAGTATATCCAACAGCTTGTGCTCCATATGCACGAAACCACGAACCTTCTGCTTTGTGCTGCAGATGCTCTCCAGGTCAGTGATGAGGGCTGTTTTGCGCTGCTGCAGTGCTCGTTCCAGCTCCTCAAAAGTACTCGTGATTTCTGATATTGCCTCGTTCTTCCTTTCGTTTAGCTGCCTGGAGAT
>JAUESF010000006.1:12170056-12182775 GCA_032274765.1 Malacoctenus tetranemus
GATGAGTAAGAGGCATTTTGTAAAGCGGATAGATGAAAAACAACACAATCATGCATGCAAGTAAGAGTGAATATTCTTGTGCATGTTGAAACTCACAAACTAAGCAAACTGTTTTTACCAAAGTAGGCCTAAAGTGGTCTAAAGTCACCGTGACCACTTAACTGCAGGCTTTAAAGTGAGTGAAGGCACAAAGATTTAGAAAAGGAGTCTCTGCTGGGTTGAAGACGGCAGGATGGGATAAATCCAAACTAAGACGGGACGGCAGGAAGCCTCGGAAACTCGAGAGCACACATCTCGCAGAGGGCTGTCGGTTCATACTGTAAACATAAAATGTGTTATGATTCTCCACGGCCATTACACACACCGTAATAACGCCAGTGATGTCGCTGGTGACCTTAGCCTGAGTGATTCTCCAAGTGTTGGGATTACAGCATTTGCATGTGTAACTAAGTGTCTGTGTGTGTCTAGCCATTCTGTGGGTGACAACAAAGTCGTGCAAACAGCTACGCTGTTAGCACACAATGCGTCCATTCAGTGGTGGCTTTACTGCACACAAAAGTAACAGTTTTCTTTGTCTGGCTCAGAACTGAAACCTCAGCGTGTAGCTTCACTGTACAAAAGAATTCTCACAGCTTACGTGTGCTGACTTTTAAAGTGTAGTCGTTACAGTTTAAGCAGTTTCATGTTTGTCAAATAGGTGGCAATAACGAGTCACTATCGTCTCCTGTTCAGCTAAATTGATCTCTTTCAGAGTTTGTTTTGTGTATTACGGAGACTGTGTGATAAATCACCTGCGGCTAGCCAGTTAGCTTGCTAACTTTCATTACAATATCTACAGTAAACAATTAAATAGCATTATGACTGTTGTTTTCTTCTTTTGAGCATACTTTAAAATAAAAGCAGTACTACGTAGTGTACCTTTAATGCAAATGGACAGAAACAGGCACAGACATGCAATGGAAAGTGAAGTGGCTTCTTTTCAATTCAATACAAGGCCAGTCGGAGACAGTCATTTAAATCATTACAACACAAAAGCACATCATTCCATCTGCCGTCTGCCTGCTGTGATGCACCTGTACGCCACCAATGAAAATGTGCTGACAGCTTGCACAAACACACAAACTCAGACACCAGATCCTGGCGACAGCTGAGCCTAAATCGTAAAGTCAAACGCCCCCCCAAACCAAGCACAAAAGGACACGGAGCTGACAGGGAGGCTACCTACTGTCACAAAAGTGGAGTGCGTCAGCCTGAGAGGCTCCATGGCAGCTCTGTGTAAAGTCAGTGTAGCACTGAGGAGCCAGCACACACCCTGACTCACACACTCACGCCCACTGTCGTCTGTGCCCTCGGCCCCGCTGACCACTCTTTCCTTTTCCTCTTTCCTCCACTCGCTTTTCCTTTTCCCCGTGCAGCACAAGCTGAGAAAAGGCAGAGCAGGGATGACAACAGAGGGTGGGACGTTAAATTGAAAGTCCCTCCTACTGACAGTGATGTTTACAAGCATGAGCTGACTGGGTACCCTCCTACTGCTGCAATCCCATTGGCTGGGAAACTCAACCTCGCAGAGACGATGGATTGCATCATGGGCCAACAATTTGTACTGGCCAGAGGGAGAGAAAGGTGGGGATTGACAAAAAACTGTCAGGACAGCAGGCAAGAATCCAGGAGTGTGCAGACACAGTTCTATGAAATTCCTCCGCGCTCAAAACAAGAACAAGAGGGCATAAACGCAGGGCAACATCCTGAGTGCAGATTGCTCCCATGGCTCAAACAAACCATCAAAATACTTAGATCATCTGCTCTCCGGTTACGGTTATGAAGGAATATGAGCCAGCCAGGCACACACATGCACACCCCCAAACACACGCAGGCAGCCAAACAAAACACTGTTATATAATTCATGATGTCACCTTTGAAAAAAGAACTTATAATGATGCGAAAGTGGAACATATGCCTCTCTATCTAACATCATAGCATCAAATTAGACACACGCAGGGATTAGGAAAGACCTTTAATACTAAAAAAGGGGGGGTGGGGGGTGGGTGGGATTACTATTATGAAATTTGAAGTTGAATGTCTTGCTGTGGCATAATTTTCCCCCAATCCCCTTACGTGCCATGTCCTTCCGATGTAATCAGAGCATAATCTGGAGCAAGAGGTGACAATTTGTCAGACAAAAAACATCAATCTACAGTTAATCTGTGCAGATTTAGTGCACTCGTCCACTCTCCTCCCCACTGTTCCACTTCCTCTACACCCACACACACCTTTTTAAAATCTCATCATTGCAAACTCACAGGCCAGACGGCTGTGGTGCATGTAACAGGAACTTGAGGATAAGAGGATGAAGAGACCACTCAGAGAATGACATCAGTGCCAGTCGTTTTTTTTCATTGCCTCACTGACACTGCTTTTTTTTTTCTTTAAATCTTTCCCAACATGCATTGATTGTTCCTCTTTTACAAACAATCCAAAGGTTCGTCCAAGTTAACAGTGAAAGGATCTGATGGTTGTTTCTTTGCCTGACAAATTCAGTCACTACAACTAAGTTTTCCCTGGTTGGACAGCTTGTTTTCACGCAACACTGCTGGTGATCAGAGAGCGAGGGTTTCAGACCCGCCCAAAGAACCCATTGATACGGAGTCCAGAGTGGGCAGCTTTTTAAAGGAAAAGACTGCCACTCTCCCTGCAGTGAGCACTCCGCATCATCATTGGTCCACTGCTGTGCTGTAATGCTGAAATAACACTTTTGTCATCACATCTGGCCCGCACTTATTAGATAGGAGAAGACTGAACCCCCACCAGGAACCTCAATGCACCACATGAAAGAGGTGCACAGAGGATAAAAAGGATTGCAGGAGATGCCAGAACACAAGAATGATTGTTTAAAAAACCCCAAAAAAACATAGATCTTTAGAGTTTGTAGAATATGTCACTTGAAATAGTTGAAAACATAGTGACATGACTGAAATTGAGCTTGGCAACAATGTCACTACAGCATTTTCACAGTAGCAACAGATTGTCACTTCATGGCAATGAATTTCGGCAAAGTGTGTGACTGAAATGCTTATGTGAAGGTTTGTTTTTGGTTCTATTCACTGAGAACAATTCAGATCCTATAAAGTTTGTCTCCTACTTCAGTGTAGAAGTCAGAAAGAAAGGAAGAAAAGTTACAAAAAAAAGACTTTGGGAAGAACTCTGTGCAGCAGTGGCTTCATGCTTGTGTAGTGTGAACATCCAAGGGAAAACCGTTGCGCCCCCGGGTCTGTAAGAGGAGGAACAATCCCCCCGATTAGGACCCCCTTTGGGAAGCTTCCCAAAAACAGAATTCACACTCACCTCAGGGAATGAAAGAGAACAGTTATATTTTCAAAGAATCACTTAGCTTTGTTACTGTGTCTGAGTTTCTCGGGAGCCTCCAGTGTTACAGTTTTTAATGTGTACCTTGCTTACACGCAGAGATGAATAATGTGGCAGGAACCACAGCTCTGCAGTGCAACTAGTAACTCTTCTATGCGCACTTGCTGATGATACCTGGCTACCTTTTTGCTGACCAGAATTACACTATGTCTGACTAGCAAATCTGGAAGATGTGAAAAAGAGGGAGTCAGGTGGTGAGAGGGTGCAGGATGCTTGGACACTGTGGGCTGCACATTGGAGATATTGAATAATGAAGACTCCTGTGTACCAGAGCATGATCCTGAGATCTCGGGGATTACCGTGGCACTGTTACAGTTTGACAGCTCGGGGCGTGACACCCTTCTTCTCACACACACACACACAGACTCAGCTGTCGCCATCTGAGTCACACTGTAGCCCACCCCCCTTGTTCCCCCCACCCCCTTTGCCACTCAAGTGACACCAATCACAGATAAAAACCCACACCTCACGATGAGAGTTTAAAAAAGATATGAACAAACGAGTGCGGCTAAGAGATGGCGTGTTCAGACCAGCCCGCGTAAACCTCGTTAGTATGCTTGGCAAGCCTCCATTCTCCCGCACAGTCCAGCCGTAAGCCTCCACATACATATATTTCTATATATAGAGCTATCAGTTCTCATCCTCTTCACACAACTGGCAGGCACGTGCTCTGAGCGGCACACACTGCGAAAAAAGCTCAGGGATCCTCAGATGACCAGCAGAGAAAAATGACTCAAAGACAATGCAAAGTCTTTGCATGCGAAACTGTTTCTTTCACCTGTTTCTCCACCACGATATATGTTGCACACAGTCTCTACCCGAGATTTGTGTGCATGATCTCGGCCATCAGATCCTCGGGGTTGCTGTGGGGTTTTGTTTTGACGCGTGTCAGCTTGTGTGATTATGAGCAGAGTTAAATGTTAAAAACAGGACGGGTCAAAAAGGCTCCATGCAGCAAATGCTAAGGTTTTCAGACAGGAATTATCAGCCAGTGTCTACACCCTGACTTTGGAAATGGGCTGCATCATGAATTTAATACAAAGCACTGTTTGCTTTTGGAATACACATGTTGTCAAAAAAGGGTCTGCAATTGGCATCTGAAGGTAAACACACATACAAGTAAACTTCGACTGAGTGTTGACCAGAAAATACTGACGTTTCCTTCCAAATGCATTCACCCTGCTATCTCTGCAGCTCAGCTTGCCCCGGGGGAAAACAGTACAAATTGTGCCGTCAATGTTTCGACTTGTGACCAAACTACGAGCTTTACAGGCACAATTAGATTCGCAATTTGAATCGGCTGCGATCGCTAGCTTGTTTTACACCTGATGCGGTAGAACATGCTTGCATGCAAGTAAAAGAAGTGGCTGCAGGCTCAAACCTAAGCGTGAGTGAAGCCACTAGATTCCACTGACATTTATTGTTATGTCATGTGTGCGGTAGTAATGTTTCATTTGTAAAGAGAAATTATGAGATGTGCCATCGTGATCTCTCTCTTAGCTGGTGGCCCAAATCATTTTCCCTTCTCACACAAATCTATTTTTAGAAGAAAATGGCACTGAAAGCACCGTGGAGCCCCAAAGAAGCTGAAACAAGAGGGTGCGAGGCAACGCGAATGAGCCTCACCTCTGCGTTGTTCACACAGCACACATGGTAAGCCAACTGTAATGCAGGGCTGAAGTGGACGTGAGGAGGCAGTCCTACTTTGGGTGATCTCAGAGAGGCTTCAGTTCATTCCAAGCCTTTGAAATGTGATGGGAAAAAAATGCTGAGTCAGTGCTTCGTTTTTAGACCCAAAAAGAACCAAGTGTGAAGATATTCTTACTCTCTATTGCTTGCGCAGAGGAAAGACACAATTTCACTGACCGCCATTTGAACCCAAATAAAACACCAGGACTCTCTCTGCTTGGTTCTCACGAAAACGGCAAACCACAAGTTGCATCACGCGTTAAGCATATGCAGGGTTTTTCTTTCAGAACGTCAAAATACTTTCAATGATGTGAAGGCATGTGCCGGAATATCACATGATGACCACATCCCCCCCCCCTTCCTCACTCCACTGGGTCTTTCTCTCACACAGCAGAGAGAATAAGTTCAGTGAAAGAGGAGCATGTGCCACAGGGTAAGAGAGCTGATCCTGAAATAATTTGTTTCTTTAAATAACTGAGGGAATAGGCGCCGGGAGCTCAACATATATTAACATAAACAGCTTGTTCCACCTTTCAAGGCTGAACGGGACCAGACCAACAATGATTTTTTTTTTCCTTTCAGGTCAAAGTGTGTCAGGCCTTCAGTGTCAACGTGTGTGATTTATTTAGGCTATGTGGGAAGTTTAGATGTTTATCATCATCTGGGTGCTTTTGGAGGTCAACAACGCAGTTTATGTAAGCGCCGAATATCCAGAAAAACAACCGCATCAGTCGCAAGGGAGGAAAAAAAAAAAGTACTGAGCTGCGGGCATTATGCTGGCCTGTCCCTCATGTCGGAGAAACGCAAACACTAGAATCAAAAGCTGTGGAGGAGCTTGTGGAGTATTTTTACTGTAGTATTTGAAGAACTTCAGAGTTTTCTTTTTTCTTCCACTGCAGCACATCTCACCTCAGTGCGAGAGTTTATTTTCTCCTGCTGCTCATTTTAAGCACCATTGAATCATAAATGAGTTTTGCAATTTGGATTCATGACATGGGGGGAAATTCATTTACTCAGGGGGATTATAAACTCCATCATTTTATCGTCATGCTGATAGGTCGGAGGATTTATCATTTAAATATCTCTTAATCACTGCACATACACCAAGAGAGCAATGATTTCACCCCAAAGTGCACCTTTAGTGCACACAATATTGTATATATATATTATAGCAAAACCTGGGTTCACGCACTTAAAACCCCAAATGCACATTACTGCACATTCACTGTTTACACATTTAAAGACACATTTTTTCCTGCATCTCACTGATTAATTACTTGTGACAAACACAGCTTTTTTGTCATCGCACTCGGTCGCTGTTATGAGGGCAGGTCAGAGCAGCACTGAGCCTTTCTCTGCTGACTAATATGTTACAAAACACATTTGTCATGTAAAGTCCTCGGGCCAAAATGATGTAAAGGTTTACACACGTCAAACAGCTCTTTCTCTTCTCTGTCGACGCACTCAGAGGGCCTGACTGGCCAAAGCAAATCTGAAAGTAATCAACTGGTCCGATCTGAGCCAAGCTGTGTGGGAATGCGTCGCCGAATGTGTCGCCTGTGTCAACACATTCGAGCAATGGCTCGCAGTCCGGCATGCAAACACACACGCGGGCACGCACACAGGTGTACACAGCTTTAGCTGCACGTCGTCACCACAAGAGCGTATCAGTGGAGAATAAATATTATCTGGTACACAGATGCTGCCTGAGCTCAGTGAGAGCGCTTGATCACATGAGGTGCTTTATTTTTTTCTATCGCCAAACTGCTCTGATATTATAGTAGCTGAGACTTCTCCTCCGTTGACAGATGTTTGTATCATAGCAGATTACTTGCTCATTCATGCATTTAATTTGATCTAAGAATAGAAGCAGGACATTGTTTTGGTTCATCGGACCTTTGATGCCCTGTAAATTTAGATTTATTGCTTTTATGTTGTGCTCCAGTCAAACGACAGCGTCACATCGGCTGGGCCGTGTTCCTCCATTCTCGTCGCGTCAAAGCCAGGCAACATTTTAATTAACGAAATCAAAACATCATCAAACGCTGCTTGTTCTGTAATTACAGATATTATATGCAAGTGTTGCCTTTTCTGCTGCGATCACAGACGCAGATGCACATATCAAAAAGATATCGATGTTGTTGATGGATTTTTTTTGTTGTATCACTGTAGAAAAACACAGTTTCGACACAAATGAGTCCTCGAACATTGCATGAACAAGTTAAAAACATGAAAAACACACTGTTAACCAAAACCATTATTTTTTCAGATAATGAAATGCCAGAAAAGAAAGAAACCTCAAAATTATATTCATGTAGAAACAGTGTTTTGTGTAATCTATCTACAAAGCCACTCTGTGTTGGGCCGAAAATTGTTCTGACTGCTTTTTTTTTAAATCTGGAAATGTCTGTTTGTAGGAAAGTAACAGCTCCGACTGGTGAATCCAAAAATGTTTCTACAGCAGCTTTATTTCATGAAGTTATACACAGAAATAAACAATATGGTCCGTGCTAAAACAGATTCCCCCGAGGGATCTGTCTAAATATATCCAACATGACATGACTGCATTTCTCAGCTCCGTCACCAAGCTTTTCACAACACAGCTCTCCCCCAACAACAGCAAAGTGTTCGAAATAACAAAATGCTCTCAGCAAAATCACAAACGCACTCAAATCTTCATCCCATACACAAATGCTGTGCATCCCTGCACGTTAACATGCACACAATTACGCAATCAAAACTTGGCATGCGAGCCAACTCGGGACACGACTCCAAAAGGGAGCATGCAACGTTTCTGCAGACAGCAAGCGTGCAGAGTATATCACCATCATTCAGCCACTGATGTTCCAACGTTCAAATTTAGAGTCATACTTGTGTCACGAATGTTTAAGTGGCCAGAAGCCTGAAAGGAGCAAAGTGCACATGAAGACATCAGCACCACAGCTGATCAAGGGAGAAGATTAAAACATTCTGACCTGACCATTTAGTTTCAGGTAAGCAAAACACGCTCATTGGTTTATTGACTTGTGTTAAACTGTGTCTGTGTTGGAGAACTAACAGAAAGGTTTAAAGGCAGTAAGTGAGGCTTTGAAAAAGTGAAGAAAAAAACCCCAAACAAAGTTCACCAAAGTGAAATTAAAAGTCAATTAAGAATCATCAGCATCACTGCTGCTTGGACTGTTCTGGGCGACAACAATTAACCCACCCACACACTCAAATTTCCCAGCTGATGATGCGGCGTCTCTCAGAGGACTTCACGGCTCCCACTTTGTGCAAACTTTCTCTCCCCTTCAGACTTCACAAAGTTGGAATCAATTGATTTGATTTGCACCCTCGTGATGGTGTCGAGTCTCACCACGCACTTCTCCTCCGTCGCCCGCTGTGCTGGGCTTGTCTAAAAAACAGCCCGGAACGTTTGCACGGATGTCGTCTTTGACAAGAACATTTGTTTTACATTTCAGAGCGGAGGAGGATTTCTGTGCCTGTTACCCATGGCAACACAATCACCTTTGGAGCTGATCGGGTCTGCCAGTGAGACAAAGAGAGCAGCACACCTTTACGAGCACACACTGCACACAGCTGCCACATGGAACGGGACTATTCTTGCTGGTGTCATGTCAGTGGTGATATCAGATACCGCTGTGAGTTCTGAAGGGCCAAACATAGATCTGTTTGCTTATGTTTATTAACTGGCGGGGATAATTTACAGCAGGTGCAGGCAGTAATGGAAGGAAGGGTCTCTTTAGTTGAGAAGCACGCGCGTGAGCCCACATCTCTCGGTTTATATTTTGACATTCTTACAGGAAACCCGTGGCCCCCTTTGTCAACGTTACCTGATTCAGCATTTGTGCTAACATAGCAGCGCCTGTGGCAGCATCCACACCTGGACAAGTCAGAGAGCTAAATGTGACTGCTACAGCACAAATGGGGCAGAAAATCTGGCAGCATTGTGTTTCCCCGGCTAGGTTTGCATCCCTCCTCTCCTGACTCTCACCCCTCCCACCGCAGCTCCGGTGACATTCCTCCCATGCCAGCTGGACATTCCAGTCCCCACTCCCCCCCCCACGCCATGACCCAACCAGAGGTTCCCCCCTGGATCACCGTTCGAGCTCTTTATAAAAATGGCCTCACTCATCACCCAAGTCTTTCTGCACATGCACACACAGGAGGGCCTGCAGAATCCCCTCTACATAGTGCTCCAAATATAGAATTTGCTTGGGGACACTGTGAGGTCCTGCTAACATCACCGTCAATTGTGTCTTTGGTAAAGTTAAAGTGAGACTTGGCAGCGGCAACTTCTTTTAACCACTGACAAAATCTTGCTTTAGAGCTCATGCATTTTTAAACATCTAAGGGCTAGGTTGTAGGAACTGCTATCCCAATTTACAAGAATCAGCAAAAAGAAGTGCAGGGTCGTCATCTGACTTCAAGAGTGACAGTACAGAACAGGACATTCTGAAGTAAAATATGTTGAATGTTGTTTTTTCCATGTCAACTTCCAAGAAAGCGTACACGATGCATCAAGTCAGAAATCAGGAGGTGTGTGCATCAGGACATCAGCTGCCATGCACACAAAACTGCACCTCCTTCCTCTGCTCACGTTTAACACTGTCAGGTCAGCCACACAGAAGGCACCTCACATGCTCGTTCAGGTTATGCCGCACAGATCAAAGCCCATCGCAGGCCAGCGAATGGCCTACAGCAATATTTTGCATACGGACAGTGTAGGGTGTGTGCGTCCACCAGTGGGAGGTAGGGGCGATAAGAGAGAGATGATGGAAAGGGGAGAGTGAGACGTGAGAGGACGATAAGCGCTCACCCTCCACAGAGGAGAGGAAAAACAGACAGCGCAGGTCGAACGAACAAGATGCTGGCGCGCAGTGGGGATGGCATGACAGATCACGAATCAGAGCCAAGTGTCAGACGGAGAGATTTACTTACAGGCGGGCTGCTGTCAGATGAAAGGGAGGTGTGAGGAAGTTTCAGCATGCCCTCCTCCAGAGGGAGCGATATACGTCCACAAGAGCTGACATTACCAAAGCAGAAACGCACCTTACACAGAGGGTCAATGGACACAGCAGGCGGGAGCAGGGTGTGTGTGTGTGTGCGTGTTTGTGGTGTGTGTGTGTATGTGTGCGATCTGGCTTTAACGCATGTATGTGTTCTGGCAGGAGGGGGAGAGCAAACGAGAGAGAGAGAGAGAGAGAGAGAGAGAGAGAGAGAGAGAGGGGCAAGAGATACAGAGTTTGTACAACCTGACTGGCTGGTGTGAAAATGGGAGGAGGTTGGGTTGTCCAATGGTGTGAGAGATGAGCAGAGTGAAGGGGAGATGGCAACAAAGAGAAAGGCTTTTTTCTCCTCCCCAGTTCCTGTCCTCACTCTTACCTTACCTCTCCCTTCCGTTGCATGCGTGAGGACAGAAACCCAAACTTTTAAACCCAAACCGCCCAAATGAGACGACCACAAAAAGAAGCTCTACTCCAACCGTCCAACCTCATGCACACTGTAAGTGCTCAAGGCAGCAAAGAAGAAGAAACACAAATTACTGTTGGGAACAGTAAAGATGTCATTATGATTCATAAATGTAAAACAGAGAGTCTGATTGAATCATGAGGGTCATGGGTGAGGGGGCACACCATTCAATTTCAGGTCTCCATGTGATATTGTGTTCATGTTCTAATTGTAACTATTCAAATTAGTAGAGAAAACACAGTCAACAATGACGCAAGGTAACGTATAAAAAACAGCCGTGAGCTCTGAAGGGTCCCTGAGTGCACAGATAACAGAGGACAGGCGCTGTCCTCATCGCAAGTGTGTGAGAGAAGCGCCTGCCTGTGTGCACGCGCATGGGGGGTGGGGACCAAACCGTCTTCCCATGATTTTGCTGCGAGAGCACCATGTTGCCATGGAGACTGCATCCAGTGCAGCAGAACACACAGATGGCTGTGCTCTCTCTCTCTCTCTCTCTCTCTCTCTCTCTCCCTCTCTCTCTCCCTCTCCCTCTCCCTCCAACAGTCCAGTTAGCTACTCATCCCTGACCTGCATCTCACAAAAGCTTGTCTTTCTATAGTTTTTCAAAACCCCTCCAGGTACAGATGAGCTCCTGAGTGAGAATGCAGACTTTTCCCACAGAGGATAAAAACATCTTGTGTGAAGAGGTTGTAAAGTGATGGGATTTTTTTTCTAGCAACATTTGAACGCACACGCTTGACCAACTGAAACATATGTCCACAAAAACGAGACCCTCTGCTTCAGTAGTCTCTGTCAGTGAAAGACAAAGTATGACAGGGTAGATGTGATAACAGCACAGTGTCCACAGCCTGCATTTGAATGCACAGCATATGGACACTCTCTCCTGGTGGACCCATAAACTGTCAGTTCACGTCAATGGACAAATGGTGACAAGTTCACAGACTGCCAGTTCTGGAACTGGTGTTTTTCACACTTCACCCAAACACAGTTTAAAATGAATGTGCAACAATGACAAAATACCGTTTTGGTGGACAAATAAAGGAAGAACATGATGGACATGTGCATGAAGCATGGTTCATGGGAGGCAGCTATCAGTAGACATGCACAAAGAAAACTTAAATTGTAAAACGGTAGAGCAGCATCTCTGTATATATACATTTTTAAAATGTGCCTTATTTATTTTATAGAAAACAAACAAAAGAAATCCAGGCATTTCTAAGATGACAAATCAAAGAAAAACTAATGGATCGCACTGGAGGTGTGTCATCGCCAACCCTGCTTTCCATCACCTTGCAGCAACATTGACATTTACTCATAATCGATGTGGCCTCCACTGATCAGCTCCCTGTTTGAGCTTATCTCACCAGTGTCGACAGACAACAAGCTGCAGCACCACAAACTGTTGCAGCACCACAATGGACACTGAACATGTCAGTGATACCACAGACCTGATAACTGAGTAGAAACAATGGAATGCAGTCGTTGGTTATAATGTCATCACGATGTCCAAGCAGACGACTGATTAGCAATGCACGGAGCAAACTGACTTTGTTTTGGAATGAACTCACCTATCCATTTTGTTTGGGGCCGGCTTGTCACCACTAAAAGTCAGTCTTTTTGTTCCCTAAAGGGATGAACAAAAGTATTGGGATTAGAAAGCAAGAAAACAAAAAACAAGCATACACAACATGGGCAATATCGAGTATTTTTTCAGTTTAAAGGAGTATATTACTGCTGCTTCCTGGTTGCTTGTCCTTTGACGAATGCTTACATCGACCATTGAGGAATAACTCAAGACAGATTGCACCATCTAGCGACAGGTTAGGGAGTCACATGAATTGGTCTGTGAGTTGGGAAAATAAAAACATAACTCTGGATGCAGTAAGAAAGTGACGCAGACATTTGAACCTCTGTGACTCAGATACAATTGGAGAGATGGTGCGCAAAACCCCCAAAACGCAGGTCGTCAAATGGCACGGAGAGCAGCATGTGGACTTCCACACCTTTTGCGTGTTGTGTGATGAATACAAGAAATATTATGCCAAAACAAGACCTCGTGGCGCAACGGTAGCGCGTCTGACTCCAGTTCAGAAGGTTGCGTGTTCAAATCACGTCGAGGTCATTACCTTTATCAG
>JAUESF010000006.1:12190531-12222407 GCA_032274765.1 Malacoctenus tetranemus
TAGTGTGGAAAACCACAATGTTTCCGAAGCATCTGCTGGAGCTCCAATCAGTTCTGCAGAGAAAGAGAAGAAAAAAAACCTTGTACAATGCATTGGTTTCCTCTGAATGATATCTTAATTACTGCTTTACCTTCCACATCTCTTCAACAAACTACATTTTACCTTGTGTTTTGCATTGTATTTTCCACAAAATACAAGAAAGTTTCTCTTTTACTCAGAAAAACAAAGGTCTGCATTATATCTTGACTGGCGCTGCTTGCTTCTGCATTTGTTGCTCAGCAATTTGCTCCCATAATCCAACAAAACACAATATGCAAGATAAACAGGGAATATGCTGCTTTTTCGGGTTAAAATACGTGAATTGGAACCCGTAAATCTCCCTGAAAACACGGCACCTTTTTCACTGACACTCTGAGTGCCACTTCGAGGCAGCTCCACTCAGGATATACCACTTTGAGCAAACGACATCAGCACAAAGCGAAGTTTCAACAGGGCAAGATTCTCTAGAAACGGACATCTTAACTTACTTTCCTCACTGTGCTTCACAAACTGCAGCTGTCACCATGAACGCAGGCTCCACGCTCACCTCGTGCTCGTTCACGCTGAGTCTGTCTAACGGCGGCCACAGGTGCGGGACACCTGTCCACCAATCACATCCAAGTTTGTGGGTACGGAAACGCCCACTTGGAGAGGCTTAAAAAAAACCGGCGAACACGGTGAATAAACAAACACCATATCTAAAAAACAATGTACATGCAGGGGGAAGAACATAAAACTTGTTAACTGCAGGTTTTCAGACGCCTGAAGAATACATGAATTTACTTTTCATCTTATAAGGGGCAATTTTATGTCATTTTTTTCATTGCATTTGAATACTCCCCAGGGTTTCACATGGGCAAAGTTAGCACCTACATCTATTTCTATTTTCAACATTCTGATGAACTATAGGTCATGTTCAAGGTGGGTTCCGCCTGTTCAGTATCAACTGTGATGGGCTCAAGCAGGATTAATGCCCCAAAGTATCATATGCAAGACAAAAAGTTTTGACTGCACCTTCCAGGATATTGTTTTAGTGTCAACATGCAAGCGAGAGCATATTGAAAATGGCAGGAAGAGAGATGAAATGACAACGCAAACAAGAAAAAAAACAGCCAGAGCAATTGAAAATGTGTAGTTTTAATTGGGTTCCCTTGGGGTGTAGTGGGATTGTTCAGGTCTGAGTGAAGAATGGAGGCAGAGCATCACATCAATCCATGAAACATCTTCCATTTATCATCATAAATACCTCATGTGCAATCATTCATATAGTACAATACACCAGCTCAGCCTAGAAAACATTGATTGTACACAAATAAAATCTCATTTTTTATAGAAATCTTGGTTCTCTCTTAGCAACAATCTAAAGACTTTTTGAATGACTTTAAATACTCGTCACTTTTTCTTCTGTACTTCAACCGAGTAAAAGGTTTCACGCTATGGAACGCAAAGAAATCCTATTGCCATTTATTTTGGTGCTTGGGTTGGGGAATTTCAAGAGAGCAGGTTTTGGAAAAGGAGGAGTCACATTTTGACAATATTGCTTTGTGGTGGTCAGACAGACCAGAAGCTGGCCAATGAAACTGCAAATCAAGCCGCGTGAGAGGCCAGAGTTTTACCAAGTGACTTCTCCATTCAAACTGAATAGACCGCTTTGAATATTTTCATACTGAAATAAAACTTTAAAAAAAACACATCAGAACAAATTAAATGTTTTTTTTTCATTTTACCTCGAGTGCAACATCATAGATAGAACCCAACATTTAAATTCTGCTTCCTTCTTGGGTAAAAAAAAAAATTCACACCGACGGACTGTGAACGCGGCGTTACGCCAGTCCATGCAAGCTGGTGCGCAGGAGGCCAGAAGAGCTTCGGTGTGAGCGCAAATTTCTGCACCTGCCCTTTGGATCGCCGCCTGCCATGCAGATAGAGAGGAGACGAGAAGCGGGAGGACGAACCCGTCAACTGACGGGAGGTTTCATGGCGTGCTCACCTTCTGTCACCAGAGGCTCTTATGTGTTGAATGCAGCAGGGTTCAGACATTCATGATTCTGGGTTTCCCCTGCATTTGAGAGGCGATATGAGGACATAGACTTTCTATTCATTTATAAACACATGTATATATGTTTGCCTCCAATATATCAAACACAGATTCGGTTGGCTGAAGGTTTATCTTCGTACTTGGTTTAGGAATTCCCAGTGAATGTGTTGCTTTGAACAGAGGAACACATGAACATAATAAGAGATTAAAAAAAGTCAACATTACTTATATATGCTGCTAATTTGTGGCAATTATGTCAATGATTGTAAAATGTTTGCTTTGAAACAATATTAGTTAGATAAAATAATGCAAAAAATAATTAGTGTGATCATATTTCCCAGCAGTTAAAGTACACAATATTAAGCCGATATATGAAACAAGTAACATTAAATAGCTACAGTAGTCTTCAGTGTGAAGTAGAGTAACTGTAGATGGATATTTTCTGCCTTGAGATGACTAAATGATATGATCCCAGATGGGAAATACGTGTCCAGTTTCACTTGACAACAAACTGGAGACAAAAACCTTTCAATACAAATGCAAAACCAACACAGACACATGATTTCCTTTGTCATGAAGTCCATTATTGTTAAATAATGGAGTGAGTCAGTCAAGTTTGCTGGATTTAACTGATTGACATACAGAATTCTTTCAACTAATGTAAACAGAGCAAATGTCATCCAATAAACAACAGTTCTCTTTGGGTAAATTGAGTGTAATTAGTGAGGACTCAAATCTGTAAGCGCATGGGAAGCTGTGCCAGTGTTCCCCTAATGATTGTTGCATATACGATCAAAGTCAAAGGATTCACGCGCTTCAAGTGAAATCTGTGCCACTCTTTTTGATGATCACACAGAAAGCACCATGTCGCTCGACGTCCAGCCTGACGTCCTTCGCTCCGAATCACAGACCACACAGTACAGCTGGCTATTAGTAAAATAATAACACAACATAAAGAGGCTGTGTTGTTAAATCAATCAAAAATTCTTACACAACAATGTGTCTCCAAGCTACAAACAATCAGGATATCTCAAAAATGAAATTTAAATGTACATTGATTTGAAATGTCTGGACATTCCTTTCCAGTGTACCATGAAAATCTTCATGTGTCGGAAACAGCTTCACGATCTTATCTTTCTTCCTGCAGGCCGCTTTTTCTACTTAATACATCAGCTCATACACAAGGAGGCACACTGGGAGAGTGATAAGGTCTGGAAGTTTGGAAAGTAGAGTTTAATTACATCTTGAGTGTCTTTTGATGGTTTCACTTCTTTTCGGTCTCTGTTACTGAGACGGGCTGAAGTTTGACTGGGAGCACTTGAGGAGTACAACGATGGCCTTGAACATGACTAGCACAAGCTCACACGGCAAAACAGTGTCGAGAGACGAGAGTTGAATAGAGGAGCAGGGAGGAAGAGGTAAACAGTTTCTCAGGGGACAAAGCACGAAAAGAGGTTAAAGTGAAAAAAGGAAGTAGGGAAAAGAGGCACTAAAAGCCCCCTGACTGCTCATAAGACTGGCCACTCGGGCTTCCTGCTGCATGGAAGCCCATTCATCATTAAAAACCCTGCAATCCATCAGTCCAATCATTCATCCACGCACTCATCTCATAGATAAACACCCTCCTAGTCTTCTCTATGTGTTTCCTTCCGTAGTGGTCCTCTGTAAGTTGGGGGGTTTCAACAGGTAACAGGTGGAGGTTGCTGAAAAAAAGGCTGCAGGAAGTCCAGCAGCGCTTCTCATTGCTCCTCTAACCAGGAGGGCTTGTCGGCCCCCGGGGGTCTCAACTTGATGTTGAACTGCTTCAGTGTTTGCTCCAGCTGCTGCTGGTTGCCAGCAAAGTATGCAGAGATGGCATTATGGAAGAGGAGGAGCTGCTTATGCATCACCTTCACCTGAGAGACAGAACAGAGGAAATTTGACGTTTTACTTTGTTTCTGTCACACAGGTCAAACTCTGCCTCGTCATTTAGATATACAAGTAAAAGCGAACCTTATTCTCCTCCAGGAATTTCAGTTTGATGGTTACGTCTGAGCGGAGACGTTCGTACTTCTCCTTCTGGACTTGGTACTGTTGCTGAGCAGCGTCGATGCGTGCCATGGTAACTGCGTCCCTTGGACCCATGCTCAGTTCTTCAAGGTCTGTCCGATAGGCATCGAACTCCAGTCTGAAAAGGCACAAACGCACGAAAAACACAAGTCAGGACACCGTCAATGTGTTTGAAATCAAACACTTAGAGCGACATCTTCTTTGGCCACTTGGGGGCAGTAGTCACTTATTGTGAAGTCACTTACTGAAATTCAAATTGATACAAATTGCTTGTAACAAAGACTTTATTTACTATTTTTTAAATCTGTTTTATGGTGAGTACCTTGCATTTTCATAGAGCTTGATGGTCATCAGGGTGTCTTCCATAGTCTTGTTAACTAATGTGTTGATGCTGGACACAAAGAAGTTAATGGCGCCGAGTAAAGTCTCGCCGTTCTTACACAGCAGCTTCTGAGTCTCAGCGTTGTAGCCAAACTCATCCTGTAAAGAAAATTGGGAAACACAAATTATTGAAAATAAAGTTGACACAAGTGAAAAGGAAAATTAAAATCATCACACATTTTTAAAGTCTTACCCGCAGCTCTGGAGATTTCTGACTGAGGTCAGCAAAGGTGTCGCCCAGCGCGTGCTGCGTCTGCACCATGTTGTAGAAGTGGTTGGTCAGTGCTCTGGCCAATCGCAGCACGTTCTCATATTTCCTCTTGGTGTCTCGCAGCACCTCAATCTGAGCCTCCAGCTCCAGGTCAACAGTCCGGGAGCCCCGGCCGAAGCGCTCCGAGATCATTTGCTTTGTGCACTGAAACGGCAGAGAACGCAAGAGAGCATCACCAACGCACTGCAGCTCCTCCCAAAGTCTGCCTGTCATCCCGAGGACATCAAACACTACAAATGCATGGACAAAGCTTAACAGTACCTGAATCAAAACAATAAAGGTTCAGTGATTAGTCAGCTTTAAAGGCAGAAGTACCTTGTAAGTGTTGAGACCCCATTTCCTCACTGTCTCCAGTTTCTCCACAGCAACACCGCGGGTCGTCTCTTCTGCCGTCATGGACGAGCTGCTGCTGCTGTGATGCATGTTGGAACCTGAGACACAAGAACCAAAACAGCAGAGTAAACAACACGAGCGACCGAGACCTGCAGGTGCAACACAAAATAAACGCCACCTAAAAATAACTAAAACACCTAGTGAATACCTAATTACTACAATGTACTGCAAATGTTCAGCACTTCAACAGATTTTATCCTCAGTTTTAAGTTGCCATCACCATTAAACATTGAATATACAATTAATCATGCAGAAGGAGAATTGAAGTTGTAAATCAGGAGTGAACAAGCAGGAAACTGATGAAGATGAGCACGCAACAAAAACGTGAGTTTTGTGAAGCTACATTCTGCCTCTCATTTCCCTCCCCAATACCTTGCTGTTCATGTGAATGGCTTGCAATGTGGCAGATGGCAGAACTGCTTGGGGGAGTGCTACTTCGCCTGGCCTTCATACGGAGGTCTGTGATGTGAACGGGTGTTTGGGTGACGGAGCGATTTTGGGTGACGATGAATCAGGGTGGGGTGGAAGGGAGGGATTTTTGGGGGAGGTTCATTCATTTCACCAATGATGTGAATATTTAGAATGGGGAATAAAATATTGGTATATTTACGAGTTGAAGGAGCATGCGGAAGATGGAACGATTAATGTAGGAGGAAGATATGGAACAAAAAAATAGGGAGATGCAGAAACACACAACAAAAGAGACAAGGAAGATAAAGGACATGGATGTGGGAGGGAAATGTGAAAAGAAGGTGGAGGACAAAGATAGGCAAGCACAAAGATGAAAACACAGCATTTAGTGCATGACAGTCAGTGAACAGAGAACAATGAGTGAAGACAATGATGAGGAACAAACAACAGTGATGGAAAATCAAATGGATATTACTGATATATGGCAAAGTCTAATTAAGATAGTTTATTTTGCAAAACACTTGACATAAATGTTTATGGATTCAACCCAAGAATTTGTCGTTTGCTGCAAAGACTCAGAGATCAGTTCAATAGCGAAGGAAAATAGTGTCAGTTCAGTAAAGGTTATTTTACTGTATAATACTGTAGAAAAAACACACTGTGACGGGGAAAAGTCAAAGAATAATGAAGAAAAGAGGAGCAGGGACAGATCAGTGCATCGTCCTTTTCGCCACTAAAGAGGAGGAAGTGCCGTGAGGAAGGACAGAGAAGCAGCTCCCCAGAGGTCTAAAAAAAGACACGCAGTGTGCAGAGAGCATCTTCCCAAAATGAGATATCATCGTCACTTCACTTTTACTGCCGTCAACAAAACACACGTTCATACGCATGATATTTGAGAAACATCCAAATACGACGATTCTGTCCTATTTTGGAAATAAGCTCTGCCGCCATCATTGATAAAAATTAGTTGTCAGCCACCAAATCCTGTAACTTGGATCCTTTTGTTAAACTCAGCATTGTAACGCACAGCTGGGCCTGAGAGAGACAGAGAGAGAATAGGACAGAGATGTGTCAGATAATATATTAGTATATTAGTATACTATACTAGTATGAATGCAAAAGGGAGAGTTATTGCGCACCATAAGCTCAGATGTTATATCACATTAAATATATGGTGAAAAATCCAAACAGTGCACCAGGTATTTGTTATCTCCACTGAATTTGGACGCCTGGACTCTTTCCTGAAGCTAAATGTGCACTTGATAAGTGTGTTTGCCTCAACAGCAGCCTGAGGTGGACTGTGCTTTTCTGCCAGACTCGGCTGGGATGGACTCTGGCCACAGACTTGGCAACAGGAATCTAAATACAGGAGTGTTGGTGTCGCCGAAAAGATGTCAGAAATGAGGTGCGACAGACACACAGCGAGGCAGCGCGCTACCTTTGATTGAGCTTGTGGGGATGATGCCATCGGTTGTTCCTCCGTAGCCCCCGGATACGATGCTGGTCTCGTTCAGGTTGGGACCCGATACCATCACCTGCTGTAGGTCCTGCAAAGTGAGTGAATTAAGAAATAACAACAAAGGGAAGGGAGGAGGGTTGGTGGGATTGAGGGAGGTGGGGAAGGAGACATGTAGACAGGAGATTATGGCTTGACTGTTATATTCAAAGTGGACAATGTTGGTCAAAAGTCCTATTTTTCTGTTTTTGCAGAGGTCACAGAAACATTTCTTGGTTAGAAAGGCGGGAGGGGAAACAAGAAAGACAGAAAATACCTGACTCGAGTATCTGTCAATAATTAACCTGAGTCGAATTGCCTGTTATCAAGCTGTGCGGGGAGAGCTGGAGGATGTCTGAACAGCTGCAATACACTTCAGCTCTAATCTATACAGCAAAAATAAATGCTGAATAGAAGCAGTTTTTGCTCCTTTTTGAATAATAATTACTTTCACAGCTCATGAGTTGAACCTTTCCTCTGCTGTGTTGACACTGCTTCTCAAATATCAACTGGTAAATAAAAGTGCTTGACTCTTTCAACCGTTTTCCTACTTCACAAACTTTATGTCAGTTTTCAATCATTTGCTGAAAGCACTATTTTACATCCAGAAGTTTAAATACAAAAGCATAAAGTCCCAAACAATTGTGTTTACATTATTTGCACATAACAGTGTCACTGAATTACCGATGACACATTTTCTTTAGTTGTATGAATATTCTGTAGTTTACCTATTTTCATGCAAGCATACATTGAGTCACAGCACCATGTAAAGCACAGCAAAAAGATCTGGAATTTAGTTTTCTGCTGTTTACATAGAAAAGATACATTTTTGTTGTTATTCATCAAGTATTTATTTGTTAATGTTCATTGTTATCCCAACAACATGTGATGCATTCACTTACAAGTAGAAAATTATTTTCTTCTTTTTTTGGGCCAAATGGTGCTGCAGAAACTCTTTGAGATGCGCATCAGGCCCTCATTGTACAGATCCACAAAAACACACGACACCAGTAAATCTCAGGCTCACACTCTGCAGTAAGTGTGTGATAAGAAAGCCTGAGTGTTTTCTAAAAGGAAGTGAGAATATTTCCTTTGTGAAAACCAGTCAAACACATCAGACTTGCTGTCAGGCTGGTTTTGGGATGACCAACTCTGGAACTGCATCGTCCTCGTTGCGGCTGGAAATGGGCAGTTTTGCCAGCTCATAACAGGTTTTGTCAAAAGCAGCTTTTCTTGTTTTTATAGGTTTTTGTGGTTTTACTTCGTTGCTCTGAGCTGAGAATGAACTGTGCTAAAAATGTTAACCTAAACAAAATAAGTTTGTTCGTGCAAGTGTGAAGTACCAACAAACTGAAGGCAGAATGCGATAATGAGGAACTACTGATACAAGTGTGGTGGTTTGGTCAGTCGAAAGACAAATGTGACAAGTTTCTGTTTTGTGGTTTCGTCAGATTATCAAGAACCTGGTAGTCACAATGGAGACGTGCCCATCACAACACGACTCCATTTCTAGTTTCAACTGCAACATGAACTGACACATTCAACAATATGGGAAACAAATCCACAAGAATACAGCATTAGTTTGACACAATTATTATTAGTACAACACCACGTGTCAACCAGCACCTGCTAAACGATTAGGAGATCCCACTCAAACGTCACTGAACTGCACACACACAAACACAGAATCTAGGCTACATTAGCCACACAAGACAAGTCACACTAGATGACTTTGAATAAAGTCAGGGATCCAAATGTTAGCTCGAAGCTATTTGTTATTGCAACGGTTTTCTACTCGGGTTGGAGGATATCTCTCAAAATGTCACGTTTGAGAAACTCCTTCCAGCTACAGTTAGTAGGAGTGAGATAAACAAGCGTCACAGTTCAGGCTGCGCAGTGGTTTGCTAGAATAATGGCACCTGCTGACATTTGGTCAAACCACCCAACATCAGCCATGCGAGGCAATTTTCTACGGCCTTTAGAGTCAAACCACTGAGCAGCGCTGCACACCAACGACACACACAGACACACAAACCAAATGCTCGAATGGCCTGCTCACCCTGTTGCCTCTGGAGCTCCCTACCTTCTCATCTAAGCTCCACTGCAGCTTTGCAGCCTGCACAGAGATGAGGGGTGAGGGGAGGGGGGTGGGGGAGGGGGGAGGTCGACAAATGATACGACAACAGAAAAAAGAAAGAAACAGAAAAAGAAAGGAGACAAGAACAAAAATCCATGACTGAACTCATGCAGCAAGGTAAAAAATATGCAAAAGAAATCCTATCAAAATAAATCAAAATAGTGCCCGAAGACAACAGTGATGTCGGATGGAGGGCAGCGGGTGACATCACGGCAGGTCAGGGTTCATTGGGTCACTACACTCCCCACGGTGACCCCAGCTTTACACTATTTACTGTCAGTACAAAAGGAACAAGAAAGTCAAAAATTTGAATTTTTCATTCACGAGACACAGACAGTAAAAGTGACATCAACAATAAGGGAAACAGAATGAAGAAACTGTGCATGAGTAGAAACACCCAGAGACAAATGTTCAAATCCAGTTTGACCACTGGAAAAGACAACGGTCGTATTTTAGCACTCAGCAAGTTGCCAGGTTGGGAGTTCAGGGTCGTTTTTATATTCAATTGGGTCCTATAGATTTTCGGGGGCGTTTGTTCTCATGTTTATTTTTTTCATCATTTATCTGAACTTGTCAAATGTATTAACTCATTTTATGAATGAGAACGCCTCTCAAAATGCTATTGTGCCTTTGGTCCAATGACAAAGTGACTCATTTATTCTTTAACAGCACTTTTCCTCATTCAAGCACTGTATTTGTTCCTTTCAGAGGTTTGCCTTTTAAGATGGCATCTGCCCAGAAAAGAAGGAAGCTGACGCAAACACTGGTCCCACCCTGGACATTTTGTTTACACAGCGTCACTCGCTGAACAAGAAGGAAACTACAGCGACTTGTGCTGTGGCATGAGATCCGGGATGGATAACGGAGACGCAGCTCTCCTACAGAGCTGCAATGCAAAGCCGATAACATCTGTGTGCTCCTGAGTGCAGGTAATCATCTCTGTGGAATTGTATAAGCAGAACAAGCATCTCAAAGGGCTGCCGTCTAAGTGAGCCACTGAGATCCATCCGACACTCACTGCCAGGAAGCTGCTGGCAAGTCAATCCCATCTCAGTCACTGTCAAGCTGCCAGTCACCATCGCTGCTCTGACTCGCGCACAAACTTGCATCTGAATGCAGACTTCTGCTCCTCCTCAACCTGCCAATCTTCCTCTCCGTGCATGCGAGCAAACACGGCTGTGTCCGCTTTAAACCGCGTGCAGCCACGGCAGATATCAATCTGATTTCAGAAGGGCTTTCACCCAAGGACAAAGAACGCTGGTCTCGGATTAATTGCAGAGTTGCTATGACAACTGGTTAATATCCAGAACTCGACAGTGAAGCAGCTGAACACTTCTCATCCATAAACACGTACACTGAGGTGGAAACATCAAATGCTTGGATAGTAGCTTCGCGAGGCAATTTTGCAAGCTTGTTGAAACGGAAGGTTTCCCTGTTACAACTCAGCGTCTGGTGAGCAAATAAGACAAAGAGTGTCCTCCAGGATGTTCAGCCTGTTTGCCCAAAGAGGTGTGGTCCAAGATGTATGAAAATGAACAACCGGTTCTAGATTACTCTGCAGCTCTGTTGTGGTGTCCTCCTGAACCAAAGACAAATCAGAGGTGCACCCCACCTGCACTGAAGCCAAGTGTGTTTCCCTATCTAGCTTTTCAGCTCGATACGGCGCGTTAACCAAATCAGCCGATGATTTGCCTTTAACCTTGTGTTTGGGGTCAGTAGGGTTGTCAGTAGTGACAGCTGGTTCGCACAGAGAACAGCTGCACTCCAGTACCTGGAGCTGAGAAAGCGCTGCAAGGACTTGTGGCAAGACCAAAAAAAAAAAAATCCAAGCAGAGAACGATTGTTAGGTTCCCAGCAAGACCTGGACTTGATGCTTGTTACTGTCCATCCTGCCAGTGCATGAAATCAATATGGAAAAAGCGAGTAAACAGGAAGGGAATGGCTCACTGTTGAAGACTGATATGCCACTGTTCAAGACTGATAAAAGTTTCTCCTGAAAGGAATAAGAAATACATTGTCCTGCACTGTTATTAGTGAGGAATAGAATGTTGTGAATGGTGAGAGAGCAGAACGCAACCTAAGGACAAAAACTACAATAGTGTCCACTTCAGCGGAGCAGGTAAAAGCACACAGCTTTGCTTGTTTGACCTCTGATGTGAAATCAAGAAAGCTTCAGGGAAAATTCAATGACAGTTAAAAGTAGTGACAGGAGTTTAATAAGAAAGTAGAACTTGGCAGCTAAAGGTCTAATTAAAAGTAAACACAATTTCTCAAAACAAATAAATATTTACTTTAACAGGAATAAAACAGCAGAAAAAGAGTAACTGAAAAGCATCCTGATATACAACAGAGAATTTTAATGTATGTGTCTTCTCCTTGCTGCCATTTGGTCTTGAGAATGCAGTCATTTGGTTGCCTCAGGGTGGCATGTCAGGAAACAAGTTCATGCATTTGTCTCCAACTTTAAATAGCAGAGTGTGAACCGAAACAGACGTTGGGACCCACCTGTTCAAGGCTGTCGTCTTCTGGTAGGGTCCCTGTGTCACCGTTACTATTGATAGGAATCTCCATTGTGGCAGCTTTACTCATAATGCTGTCTGTCATAATGCACTGTATCTACGGGAGAATAAGGGAAGAAGAGACAGAGAGACGGTGTTGAGACTCCAGATGATTGTGTGTAAATAAAATAAAAAAAGGCAGCGATGGTAAAACAGCAAAGGATTAAATGCTGCTTTGAATGGGAAAGACCAAAGAGCTTAGAGAAAACAGGCAAATCATTAAGCAGATGGGAGTATAATTACCACAAACAAGCGCGGAGGTGGTTTTCAAAGAGCAAGGCTCCCGTTCAGGAGAGAAACAACACACCTATGAAAGCACCACACACAGCTGCCCTGCTGAAGTGGCCACTCTGCCCTGAGGCTCAATTACAGGACTGAACGTTGCCAGTGCCCACTCCTCGAAAAGAAACAAAAACAGACCCCTCGAGACAGTGTCCAGCAGGCCAAACTCTGTCTGCGCCACACTACACCTGAAACGCATAAACATCCTACGTATGTGGAAAACTGCTGGACAAGCAGTCACACAGAAGCTATTTTTGGGACTGAACACGAATAATATATTCATAGCCTAATGAATTCACTCTCTGGAACAATAATGGGAGTTCTGGATGGACTCCTAAAAATATGCGTGCGCGTTAGTGTCGGCATGTGTGGCAAATCCTCAGATGATGCTTCAAAACTAATAGACAGCCGCATGCAAGAGGCTCATTTTCACCTTTCAGGTCAGGGTGTCAGTTTTACATTCAGGCCTCGTCACATGAACAGATGTGATGTGAATGTTTTGAAAGATCTGTGACCAGCAAATTGCATGAAAGTCTGAGGAGGCACACCACATGCTGAGAAGCATCGAAAAGGAGAAACGCAGAAATGTTGCAAACAACCATTCAACGTGCATGCTGTTGCCTAAAGCCTTAACCGGTTAAACAGGCAAATGAAACAAGTAGGTCCAGCAACTTTCCTTACAGGAGGATCTACTCATACAGCAGGCAATTAATTATGGATCTCGGTATTCGTGGCTCTTGAGGCCAACCGAAAAGCCACTGTAGCAGTACTTTTAGATGATATAGGGTGACTTATAAAGTATTTATAAACGGAGGAGCACTCAGTTACCACATAACATTGATTAAAGATGATTCAACACTTAGTATGCAAGTGGCTGCTAAAAGATGGATCAAAGTAAACTGGTCGACAAAGTCTGGTCCCCAATCTGTTGTTTACCACGTGGGTTTAAATCATTGTTCTCATTAGGACAAGATTTGGACTGAGTGACTGCACAGCTGAGCAGTTAGTCAAGGCTTTAGAGCGGCTCAATTCATCTTTAACGGAACATCGTTTTCGGGGAACAAATGCATCAAAAATCAACCAATTAGTTCAGCTAGAAAACAAAACAATATGTGTTGACAACTTATGACACAACAACAAGATATTTCAATCTGATTCAAAGTGTAACTGTGCAAAATTTGACAATGCAATACGGAAACTAATCTTTAACTACATTATCCTAAGTGTGCAATATAAATGTACATGTCTTCAAACAAAAGGACTTAGCTCTTTAGTCAGTTCAAGTAGATTTATGGCATGCTCGACGAACACAACCCCTCTTTTTACAGTCCCTCTGACCTCACGTAAGTGTGCTCCATGACAAAAGCATGCTTGGCCAGGGCAAGGCCACTTCCTGAGGCCTGATGCATCTCAGTTGACCTAAAATATTCACCCTGGAAGTTGTGCCTCTGTTGCCCAACAGCCCTCAACATTACAGAGGTTAAGTCTCTGTGTTTCTGAGCTGTGGAAAGACATGAAATGAGTGTATAAGAAAGATGTTGGCCAGTCTTCTTTAAATAAAGAGTTTGCTTGTATGAGTGGAGACTAGCTCAACCTGTAGTGCCACATAACATTTGACTTGGAAAGTGAGCTGCAGTTGCTCAGTTCGCGGATCTTCAATTACAGGAAAAAAACACAACAAATGTAGTTGCTAACACTTTCTAATCAGCACAAAAAATGAATTCAACATTCACTTTTTTCTGCGCTTTGCATCAGTCGAGAACCCCTCAAGTGCATGAGGCCCAGACAGACATCACCTGACTCACTATATGTCAATCAATAGGAAAGCAAAGCCTCTAAAATATATCAATATCAAATGAAATGGGTTGATTTAGATGCATCAAACATTTTTTGGGGAAAAAAAGCAACAACAACAACAAAAGAAAAAACTGGAACATAAAGTGAAGATAGTGGATTAGTTTGTGTATTTTCCATCCGTGACATCATGGCACACAGCCGGAACAGGTGCATCAGCACAGGTGTACAGCTTCCCCACCGAGGCAGGTACATGCAGGCCTCTGCGACCTTATCCGAGATGTAAATAGAACCCGTTTGAATGTAAAGTTGATGAGGAGGGGCTGTAATTGCAAAGCAGTACCGAAGCAATTCGCATGTCTCGTGCAGGCCCGCGTCCAGCTGGGGAGGTGAAGATGGATCAACATGGTAAACAAACCGGTGAGATCAATGAGGAAAGCCGAATTATAAAAACTGCAGACACGGAGACACACAAGCATGTAAATGTGTATATGTATATTTGGCTGTTGTTCCAGTGAGGTTACACTTACGGTGTGCTTGGTCCCGTCGTGAAAATAAGAGCTTGTCGGGAAGCTAACGCGCAGGCTAATCACAGGCTAGCGGCGGTACATCGCAGCTTGTGCGCGGCGAGAGACTGCTGCGTCTTTTTTTTCTGTCAGTCCAAGCGGGAGGACCGAAGAACCGCCCGACGGGAGGAAACAGCGAGGAGCTTTAGTTTATCGGAACTTCAATGACAGTGCTGGGTCAAGGCCCTGTTGTTACTGCGTCGGTCTTTGGACCCCTCGTAAATAATCCTGGATCTTCTGCTTCATGAAGCCAGGAGGAGGCAAGGAGCGCTTTACGGAACTGACGCCGCGCTCTGAATCAAAGAGCGAGTATTCACTGCAAGATGCTTCACTGCGCTGCTTGGAAAAGTTGCAAGCATGGAGGGATGGGATTCTATTTTTTTAAAAACACATGTTGGTTCTTCATGAACTCACATGACAAAAGTCAAAATTGCATTTACGATTCACAAGGCAAGTCAAAATGCAAAGCTATAGCAGCAGGGTGATACACGACCGAGAGAGAAGGGCAAAAGGAAATAAACAGTTGGAGCAGTTTAAATGATTAAAAGTCATAAATCATGGAGATAAACAGTTAAAAAAATCAGGTTCCCGGTTTGTGCCTGTTTGAGTTGCTTTTGTGCAGTTTGCATGCTGTGTTCATCCCTGTAGCTTTACAAACTTTGCTTGTCTCAGATATAACATTGCATTCAAGTCAACATAAGCGTGACTATTAGGAGTGTTTGTAAAGCAATCTCGTAGATATTTCTGAACTAAAAAAGTTATAACAGATTTTCAATTGTTTCTAGCTGTTGTTTCATGGCTACAACGGCTAAAGTAACGCTTAGAAAGTTACAATTTTCCTCCAGTTGTACGGGGATAAGATATGTTACTTGTTTTAACTTAGCAAAATAGAACAAGTGTGCCAATGGAAACTGAACAAAAGAATTGAATGAATGGAGGTTTCAAGCTTGTGAAGCGCACTTGAAATCATCACAGTGTGAGACATCCTAGCATTTCTCGTGTCTTTACAACACGTCTCTGAAAGCGTCGTGCAAGTTGTGTCGCTTTGAACAAACTGTTGGCTGTTAAATATTAACTCGGTTAAATGTAAACTGTACGTGCTCCTCAAGAAAAAAAACAGAGCCTTATGGCCACTGTGTGAATCTAAAACTGAGAAAAAAGTCCAGGGAACAAAAAAACCCCAACTTTTTCTGCAAGTTGCAGCTGTTACCAGCTAAAACCCTTTGACCTGCACCAAGCCTTCCAGTTCTCCCAGTCTGCAATGAAGTAGAAATGAGCACCCTTGATACTTGTTTGTCTAAACCAGTCAGTTCAGTGAAGGGGCTCGCACCAAGTCTGCAACTGACTAGTTTTTGGTTTTTGTTTATGTTTTTGTTGCAACAAATCACTCTTGGTCCCCTGATAAATATCACGTTTAAAATCATCAGGTGTTGCAACACAACAAGCTAAACCGTCCCTTTCTTAAAGGCGAGACAGGCACATGAGGATGTCGACGTGAAATAACCTTCTTTTTTCAGTGAGCTCATCATGAGCATGCAGAGGCTTGGTACAGTGAGTCAGCATTGTGGAGGCACGCAAATGAAATGACTTGCTTTGGCTTGAGCATGTAGTATATTTTTTTTAAACTTACAACATCCCAGTAATTTGGTCTGGTGAAATTAGAGTTGAGTCAGGAGTTATACACCAAAATAAAAGCCCTCTACATTGTTTTCTCAGCTTTAATCTGACAATTTGACTTTTTTTTTGTTGTGTGCGGTTTGTCATCACTGGTGTACTCTTACTCTGCTTCCATGCAATTTCCACATCTTAGGTTGTAGCAATAATGAAACGGCTGCAATGCTGCCATCTGTTGATTGATTTTAGTATGACCGTGTGTGAGAAACTGTACCACAAGAGGGAACCAACTGATGTTCCAAGCAACTGACTGCAATGATGGAACATTAGAACATCAACCTCAACCGACTGAGTCCAGAGAGAAATATTGAAATGTCCCCTAAAATGAGCTCATGTGAAAAATGTGCTTTGACGATAAAAAAGTTGAAAAAAATATGTCTAAAGTATCTGTTCTGTGCAACTTTGTTTTCACGCATTGCAATTTTCTCTTCAAAAAGAAGACCTTATTGTCCTCTGAGGCAAGAGCACAAACCATGAAAACACTGAAAAACAATTTAAATAATGTCAGAAAAGGGTATGAATAGTTATGTGTTCATGGTGTATGTAGCTCGAATGGGTCAGTTCCTGTGGTTGCTGATGGGCTGTTGAGTTTCAAACACTTCAGGCAGTTATTCACGGTCTGAGGGAGGAGGTGGCAAGTGAAAGCGAGGGAACAAGAGAAAGCATTTTATTAATGAATGGCTGGGAAGTTGGAAGAAGTGCGGAGCCAAGAGAAACTCCTGCGGTATATTTTGGAAGGGGGTGTGAAATGTCATATGGGAACATTTTGCTAACGCAAGTGGACCTGAGTACAATACGACTTTTCCAGCTGTCACCGTCTTTGTGCCCTTTTGTGTCACTACCTGTTTAGTGAACATTATTTTTCCTTTTTTCTTTTTACTTGATAACTTTGACTAAATTACTTAATGATTTGCATATTGTGTGGGCATGTTCAGGATATTGACATATGGAGCATAATTAGCCACAGATGCTGCTACTGAAAATGTGAATGTGCAGTGATGTGTTCACTCAAATTAAGTTTTTTTGCTGTCAAACTCCCACTTGTGCATCACAGAAGATGTGAGTCAGGCAAATACAACAAACAAACAAAAATGTATTCTCCTTCTTTCAGCCACTTAAGATTTCTAATATAATTTGGCTGAAAATTCAATGAACGATAACCACGAGTACACAAACCAAAAAAGATCTTCAATTTGATTTAAATTCACTAAAAATATGGTAAAAATAGAATTACAGACTGCTGTTATTCTTTTAAAAAATGCATGTGCTCTGACCTAAACTGCTTCTACAGCCTTACGATTGATTCTGCTTTTTTCACTCCAGAAGAGCCCATCCACCTTCACCTCAGATCAAGGACCACAATTCATCTACGCATTTCCTTCCTGTGCTTAGTTTGGTTGCATGTTCGCCACTCATGTGGAGCGAGGACATAAACTTAGGTGTCACTTGCCGTAAAAATGGGAGGAAATCATGTCCATTTGCGACAAAAGTGTAACTCACCACTTGTGGGGGAAAACGCCAGGGATCGCATGAGCAGTGCTGGTGTGGAGAACCACTGCGCTGTGTGTGACCGCTCATTACTCTTTAAGTGGAAAAATGCAGAGTTGGAGAACACAGGAGGTGAGTGCACGCAGTGTTTTTTGGTGAAACGTCACTTGTAGAAAGTGGCGGCGAAAGTTTTTGATGTCTGAGTTAGTCAGTGACCACATGAACTGCACGTTTGGCGGTAAGACGAGTATTTACTGGAACCAGGATGTATTTTTTCCTTACTCAGCCATTAGTGTGCAGACTCACCTGTTGACTCATGTAAAGACTCACACGAAATCATGGCAAGATTAAAAGTCACACTGGCACTTTTTGCATTCACAGTAAGCATAAAACAATAGAGGTCAATAAATTTTATATTTTTGACTCATTGGACAGATTGAAACCTACATCATGCATTTAGTTTTCAGTGTCCACAGCAGATTTCTTTTTTAATTCAACCAGTAAACACTTAGTGAAGGCCTTTTGGCTCATACCTAATAAGCCCTCATGATGGCACCAAATCCTAAACATATCCGCAGCAAAGTCCACGTTGGTAGTGTAACATCCATCCATTTATCGTCTGTACATTTTCCAAGTCATCATGGGGAATTTGAGCCAATGCCAGCTGAGAGTGTCGATCCTCAACAGGTCACCCGCCCATCACAAGAGGAACACAGAGAGAGACAGTCAAACACACACATTCAGGCCTGTCACCAATTTGGACACCAACTGACCTCACATGCATGTTTTTGGGTTGCAGCATGAAACCGGAGCACCAGAAGAAAAAAAATTGTGCAGACAAAGCTCCTAAAACTTCACTCAGGTACCAACCAGGGATCGGCTCCATGTGAGGAGAGTGCCATCCACTGCACCACCATGCAGCCCCAAGATCAGAAGGATGTGTGTGAGAAAAACAATCAAGAAATGCTGACATCAAATGAAACCACTGCAGGAAAACAAGTTGGCTTTGCTCTCATCATCAAACAGTCAACTCTGTTCAAAAGCTTTCCAGCTTATCTGTGATATCATCTCTGCACGGAAAAAAAATGGGTAAAGCTGCATGATAACTTTAACAGCTTACAGTCACTTCATGATCCAGTGGATGACTCAAGGCCCTTTTAAAGCCTCTTGAAATCATTTTCTGGCTTCACATGTGGGATCCTCATCTTATTGCAAACAGGACACTTAATGAACGAGCCAGTCACCACCAGGCCCCGAAGCAAATGACTTCAGCTGGTCTGTATTCCCCAGCAGACCACACCAAAACCCGACTGCTTTTGTTCATCAGCTCATCAGAGAAGCTGCTAATAGACTGATGTTCTCACTGTAAGTGTTTGGATACTAAAGACACACCCACCCTTTTTTTTGTCCAAACACAGGGTGTGACCGAACAGTGGCTCCTCAACATCGAGACTTCCAGCAATCCTGAGATACTTTGTAAAAATATACAAAGTCCTGTAAAGCAGCCGCGTCGACCCACAACTGATATGGATTTCCAATTCACATCCGTACTTTAATACCTTTACTTCCCACAGAGGTCTGAAATGCCTGGTTATAAATCTGCACCCCAAATTTTCCCCAAAGTCATTTTCATCTGTTCTGCATCAGGAGCAGCAAAAACAGCTCACACACCGAGGCGTGTCGGCAGCCTCCGCAACCGTGAGCCAGCCATTCAGGTCACCATTGATAAATATCACAGATCATTGCTGCTCCAAGTTGTTTTTTCTTTTCTTGCCAAGTGTTGTGCTGCTGTTTTTCTGAAGTGCAAGTGTGATCACAGGAGTGTCCAGAGCTCAGCAGGACATTATTTCACGCTTTTTTAAATCTTTTTTTTTGGTTTTCAATCATAACAGGAGCCACATTTTCATCAGAATTCTCTTATTTTACACATTTTCAGTATAAAATTAGAATAAATCTGTTTCATAAAAAAGTGGCTGTGAGAGTCGTTTTTTTCCTGCCTGCTTGATCCAGACTTTCAGCCACATGGCATGGAGTCATGGGGCTAAAATGGTGCTGTCATCATGTGACCAACAGTGACAACACAGCAGGCTCCATAACAACCTGGCCAAACTGCAACCACAGAGCGACGCTGTGAAATCCAATTAAACTTCCTGCTAAACGTAGTAGGGAAACCTCAAATTATGCATTTGAGGATTCAATTTATAATACATATGCTTCTTTTATATGTGTTTGCACAGCTTAAAAAGTTCTTGAAGGACATCAAACTCTGTAAAAAGCTGCTTTTTCATAGGATTTAATGTTTCAAATTCAAAGTTTCAATACTCATCTCAGGATGAGTGGCTTCACTCATGCAAAACAAGCACTGGTTGGCAAAACACAACTGTAAAAGCGAGGATACATAGTCTCCAAAAAATGTGTTGGATCAAGGAAACTCCTCCAGCATTGTTCAAAAACTCCCTGCAGTTGGCTTCATCCGAGTGAATTACCAGGGCAACGTGAGCCCCGACTCCGCAAACTTCAGTTCTCATGTTGATAGTGATGTTTCCCATCAACAGTGACACATGAAACATAAGATAAGCATTAGTACTGCTGCATGCTGAACATGATATGTTGTGGCTTTCTATCCCACTGAAGAATTAACAGTTTCAATGGAGGTTTTGGCCATGGCGGAGGCATTCGGCGTTCCAGTGTGTGCCAGAGATGTTATTAATGCTTCCTGAGTTTATTTTGCTTTTGAAATTAGCTACCTGCACTTGGCAGAACACACCGTCGCTTGTTAAAAACCACACAAATGTACACTTGCATAATGAAAGGCCCGCACACCAAAAAAACATGCACAGATGTGGCTCAATGAGCAAGCTGTGATCAGAAGTGTTTGCCCCGGTTGCCAAGGTTGGTGTTTTACAGCTGCATTTGTTCCCGAATCCGTGGGTTTATGGTGTGCTCCAGGTCACGCACGATGTCTAAACACTGCCAGAGTAGACAAAAAAGGGGGGCAAGCACGTAACCCCTTCATCTCAACCCCCGCCACACGCCCACACAGACACACACGAGGGTGAGCGGCCTGCCCACACACACGAAGCAAGGCATAGGCCACATCAAAGCAAACACACTAATCCAGCCAGGAAACAGGGGATCCATAGGTCTAATCATGAGAGGAGAGAAAACGTGTATGAAATAAAAATAAATAGGAGCTATCTCCTTAATGCGCACACCAGCTGTTGTTAATCAGTTGTTAATGAGAGCCAAGATCCCTTTCCTAAACTTTATTTTTCCTGAGGTGACATTTTAAGAGGCTGTTAAGGTGATTTGTCTTCACAAAGATTTGTCCAGTATTACATGTTGGATTAGTGAGCGCGAGCCAGAATCACCGTCATTGACTTTTGACATATTATATTAAATCTCAACGATGGATACATTTTATTTCAAGACATAAAACCATGAATGGTGCCTTTTTCCATTTCAGTGGAGGATAAACACACGTGTGCTTTGAAAAAGAGTGAAAAGTGATCAGCAAAGGCTGCTTTACCAGAGCCATTAAGAATAAATCTGGGGGTTCCTTACAAAACAATACATCAGTGCAGTGTTTAGGAGCTCAGAGGACCTCCAACATATTGTGTATTCTGAGGAATCCTTTTTCAAATCAGGGAGCTTAAAGGCACCTCTTTGATTTTTTTTTCCGCCTCCCCTAAGTCCCAGTGTCCTGATGGACTCGCAATTTGAGCAGTGAGCCCAAAAGCCCGTCAACTAACCTCAGGAGATTTGAGCGCCGTGTGACAGCGGTGGGGTTTGATCCCGCGAGGAGAGCCAGGCAGCCACCTGGTGGGGCTGTGGGAGTGGGGGAAATGGACTGTAATCAAACAAGCTGCCACAGAAACACCAAGCATCCATGAGGTTTATGAGGCTGTCATATTCAACCAACCGCTGACAATGAAAGAGGAAACACCTTTTTATTTGCACGGACATTCTTGACTGTTGTTTGTGTTTTACTCTCAGAAGCCCACCATGAAGCGACTACAAATTCAGCATTTCTTTTGCTTCTCTCATGTCATAACAGAGGACGAGAGAAACCCCAAATTCAATTTCAGGAAATGGACAAGTCTATTTGCTGTTTAATGGATTGGGGATAAAGGATTGTCTATCTTTGTGTTTGAGGCCGGGTTACCACTGCTACATAGTTGCTGTCCATTAATTATACACTTGCCGATGCAATAGCAGTCAGCGCAGCGCTGATTTAATTTATTAGCACGAACACAGACTCCAGCCCACTTGGTTTTGTCTGTGGTCTGTCTGCGCTCATTGGTGACATGTACATTATTTAGCGTTATGAGTGCCATTAGGCTGGCTTCACTGTGCTTTGAGTCCACTTTGAGTTGGTCTGGAGCTTTTCATTACAGGGGCTAGCTCAACAGAAGAGGCAGAAGTAGGACAAATGAGCAACAGGAAAGATAGGGGGCTCTGTTCCTGGAATGGGGCAGCTTTAGCTGCCTGTGCATTTTCCCAAATCATTTGAGGAGATCTCAACATTCGGCATCATCTCCATCCATGATCTCAACAATATCTAGCGAAAAAATGTATTATTACAAAGATCGCCTGTTAACAAGCGAACTATCTGGCAATCGCAAAAGAGAATTAGACGAAAGACAACACTCCAACCCTGATGCAATAACGTGCTGCACATGTATTAGAGGTCTGCATATTGTAAACACTGATGAAAGCTCAGAATCAGTTGGTCATAGAGACGTGCACATTATCATGCCTTATGATTTAGCCTATTTGCCTTTTTAACAATGCATTGCTGGGCATCTGTATCAAATTGTGAAATACTGCCAGGAGAATATGCTCAGGGATTGATTGACAATGTTCAAAGTGTTTTTCAAAATTTCACCTGCATTTATTGCATTTAAGAGGGCACAGATTGGTTCGACCCATTTGGGAGGTGCTACTGTTATTGTGTTGAAAGGCATTTCCTCAACTGGCCAGTACTGTCAAATTGATTTAATTCCTAAACAATCGATTCTTAGCTGCCTACCTCTGCTTATGCCTTGCTGATTTGCATAAGCTGTTTCTCACTCTATTATTTTTAAGTTGACCACCCCCAAAGTGCTTGCAAAAAGGAAAAGCACAATCTCTGTCTGGCCCTCAGTCCTGTCACAAGACATACTCCTTCAGCAGCTACATTTGATGTCAAATCTAAATTTGTGTTGAGTAATGTCTCAACATTGCCAAGAATGTGTCTGTTTACCAGGAATCGGCAGGATGGAAGTCTCACTGGAGCATTCATCTCAAACAATAATATCCAAATTTATGTCAAATGAACCACGAACAGCCGCCCCAATGCAGTGACATGCACCACAGCCATTAGCGAGCAAGGATACAACTGCGTGAATACACTTGCACATAAATAATGACTAAGACATCTGCAGACAGACAGAATGAACCACAAGATATGTGCAACAAAATCTTCACAGTTTTATTCGGTCCTCCAAAAAGCTTAGCAGAAAAAAAGCAAGGAACCACAAAACAGATGGTTCAGTGTTGGGAAAGACCTCCTCTCATTGCCCTGGAACACACCATTTTTACCTCCAACCCTTTTGTACCCCCAACCACAGCAGCAGTGCAGTAGGCCAGATGTGTGAGACACGGAGGTGCAGAGAGATTCTATCCAGCCCCCCCGGGGATTCCCAGGTCCATTTGGTCCTAATGCTTCAGACTGAGCTGTCAAACGCAGTGCCAGGCTCCGTGTGATAGAGGTTTGGAGGACAGACTGCTGTCACTGCTCCTCCTCAGTGGCACACGGTGTAAATGATTTATAGGTTGTGATGTGTCCGTTGGTTTCTTCCCAAATACAGAAGCAGGTATAGTTTCAGAAGGGATTTCAAATGTTGTATTCAGTTCAAAAAGTGAAACCAATTTGCTTTTGTTTGTGTTTTAAAGCTTCTCAAAAAAGAAGAGCATTAACTCGCTAACTGGATTCAAGAGGTTAGTGATGGAGACTACTTCACAGCTCCATGTCAGCCTAATGGAAATTCCTCTGTGATATTTACTTTAATAATGGTATTTTTCCATGTGTGCAGAGGCATATCTGTTGGAGATTGTGCAATCAGTCACATGGCAGAATTGGTCCATTTCTCCTGGGCTCTCCCCCAACCGAAATGCGCCGAGAGAAAGATAGATGCCTCCAGTCCTTTTAAGCCATTAAGAGGGTGAGCAAACATCCCCTTGAAACCCCTTAACATGACAAGACCGTCTCTCCCCTACTGCAAAAGAAAGCAAATAACCCCTCCGGGTCTTCCTCACCTTCCGCATCGTTCGTCCACTCCTTTTCTCTACTCCCAGTTTTAACCACAGAGAAGATGCCCAGTAAAAGCGAGCTGTCGACCTCTGTCTTTCAGCTGCTGCTGAACTTTTTGTCATCGTGACAAAACCAGTTGATAAAGTGTTTTTGAATCATCACATTGAAAAAAAAAAGTCAGTCGAGAGGCTGCAGTACAGACAGTTGTCAAATATCACATGTACCTTTCAGTACAAAAACTGCAAGTAACTACGAATATCTTACAAATAACAATGGATTTGGAATTTCTACTGATAGGAACAAGTCAAATATCAACAACGAGAATGGCATCATTTTCAAGAAAGCATGGAAGATGTCGACTCTCATCTGGGAGTGAATTCCTCAAGGGGTTTAATTTATAGAGCTTACAAGGATTTTGGTATGCAGGGGGGCTGCAGCCACCCAAATAGCCCGCTTCCTAAGCTCCTCTCCTCTGGGGTAAGACTACTCATCAAAATGAACTTACCTGTCAAATCTATTAAGAAAAAAAAAAGGGTCAGCTGAGGGGCAGACGAACAGGTTATAAAAACCTGGCCCTGCATTCCTGGGACACTGCACCTTTCGAAATGCCCTCACATGTACAGTACGTCTGCGTCCAACTTTTGAATGCAAATCAGGGTGAGCACACTGGAGGGACGCATCGACATCAACGCGGGGTGTTGGCGAGTCAGATTTAGCGCAGTTGGCTGCCTCCCTCCTGAAGTGAGATTTACGGTTCAGAAGAGAGGCTCATCTCACCTCTTCTACCCGTAGATCTGACACTTCCTCAGTTTTCTTCTGCACCTTTCACTCGCTCCAAAATCATTGAGTGTTTTTTTTTCCCAAAGGACTCCGTCGAGAAACACATGAAGAAGATGGCAAAAAGATGCTACTAAATATTGAATAAAAATGTCCTCATATTGCCAGCATTCTTTAGAAAAATGAAATGAAGCTGATGTTCAATTGTGTGAAGTGCTCACACTCGCACTCATGCCTGCCTCGCTTTCGTGAACGAAAGACACTTACAGTGAACATAAAGTCTTAAGGACACTTGCATGCACCGTTTTATAGTTATTTGCGTTAACCAGAGCAGTACAGTCAGATTTTCGGTGCTAAACCTGTATACTCAATCTAATATGATCTTAGATACCACCTTAAACCCTCAGTTGTGATTGAATGTAGGACTTGCAATAAAATGTGAGGTCAAAATGTTCCTTTTATCCAAAAATATCTTCACCCTTGAGGTCTAAAACTCAGCTTTGCCTGCACAGGGTGGAGGGAGAGAGAGGGAAGGAGAGAGGGAGAGAGAGAGAGAGGGAGAGAGAGAGCGAGAGCGCTGCTTTTGAGATTGTAGATCAGGAGACATAATGTCCTTTTATGGCCATGGTGTAATTTTTCTCACTGTGCTGCTGGCTGGTCTGAATCTTGGTGTGTTTAGAAAGTTTATGAAAACCTGCGAACCTGGCTTAGCAGAAGATTTGAAGGAGCGAATGGTGCCAAAGCAGACTTTCCCGGGTGATTTTTCTTCTCGTAGCCACTGTGATGATTGCAAACTTGTGTTGATTTGTTTTTGAACTTGTGGTGAAGTTTTCTCTTAGAGAAGAAAAAAAAAAGCAGAGTTTACATTAGCTGGGAAGATCAGCCAACTCCAATCGTAAATTAGAGCTGCTTCCAGTCAGTTTGTCATAGATACCTATAATTAGAAAACCTCTCCTATGGTTCTTTTAGTCTATCCAACTTTTCTCCTCCACCTGCCGCAAAAGGGTTTCTTCAATATGCTCATGTGTGTGAGATCATGTGGCGAGTGTACGTATCATCTTTTTTCTTTGCTAACTCCATCTTCTGAATATCCTGCATCCGCTGAATCCAGATTAAACTAATCAAAGCTTGGCACAAACCCAAACTGATCCTCACATTCTCTTATAAATCCTCATCCTACTGAAGCAAAAAAAAAAAAAGTTCAAGAAAGCAGTTTCAACTTTATTCTGGGCGAGTGCAGCTTATAACACTGCTCGTCATGTCTTCTCGCAGCTTTTCATTGTGGCTTACAGTCAAAGCTGCTCATGTTTGGTTCAGCAGTGCCTGTTGATGTTACTGAGACGTGTCCTTCACAGTTAGGAAATGTGCAGCTCAGTGTTTATTGTGTCCCCCAGTCACATCTCATCGGAGGGTACGTACAGTATGTAAAACAGAGAAGGGTCTTACCATTGTGTGTCGATCTAAGCTTAAGAACCAGTTTAATACCTCTGACTGCTTGAAGCTCAACTAGGTTTAGAGTGCCAGTGGAGAGAGTTTTTTCTCTATGTATATCATGAATTATAACCAGGACGTACAAAGTAAGCTTTAATGTATTCCTTTCAGAGCCTCTCTGTGAACTCCCTCTCACTCCAACTTCACTCTCACCCTCCTAAAAAAAATGGGTCAAACAGCCACAGGGGAAAAAATCTGAATCTACATGACTAATTGTGTGTGACCAATGACCATCAGCTGTGGAAAAACTGTATCAGATAAAAGCTTGTTGACTGTTGAAGTTGTAAATTAAGGGTCGTGTGCTTCTGGCAGAGGGTTTCCTGCTTTTATTAGTGATATATCATCTATCAGGAGGTTTGTTTTTTTGTAGGAGGCTTTTGGATCTTCTTCGGTTTATCTTCCTCTATTGTTCCGTTTTGAAAAGTGATAAATGCGTCATGTGGGAAACAGACGCAGACACAATATTAGAAATATCTGCCAAGTGTTTGTTGATTGCAGAAACATTTGTGATGCACGGACAGCAGCCAGTGCAAGTTTCATTTCCTCTCAGCTGAGTAAAAAAAGTAATAAATCTTAAAACCTGCTTTTGCTTTGTGTTGTGTGAGTCATACCTGGCGAAGCATTTCGGCCCAAAATAGACACACATATGGCCTCCAAGTTTGTTTGGATGAGCAGATTTGTGTCCAGTTCACACTTCTGTCCACACACGCACTCGCCCAAACCACACACCAGAGGCACACTCAGCAAGTTTTCCAGTTGCTCTGATTTACAACCTTCTGCCTGCGTGTATTCCACTTTTTTATCTCTTGCTGCCAAGCTCATATTTTCTTGCTTGTTCCAAAGGAACATTTACCCGTAAATGCGTTCTGTTTCTTGTCGTCGTTTTCAGAATTGGATATGCAGAATGACAGGAGGTCAGCACATGTTTCGTTAAATACAGTCACTTAGCAACCAAGCATGAGGTGCCACAAAAAGCAGAAAAAACAATATAAACTTTTACTGCCAATCAGGGTTGGGAAATGATCTATAATTCATTCTATTCTCGGCTGAACGCACTGCAGACTGATGCAAGACCACGAGCGAGTTGGTAAATGTGTATCTAATTCCCAACTGAGGAAATAAACACATGCAAAACTGGACTCACTTCTTACATTTTGTTACACAGTGGAGGCGGTGTATGTGATAGAGGATGTCAGGTGTGTGAGCCCTTAAAACAAAAAAAGCAGCCCTGCACTGGTGCAGTATTTCTTCTTTTTAGTCATGCTGCATTCTCTGCTTTGAGGTAGTTATTGCGTTTTCTGACTTTCAGCACATTTTTACATAAATTAGTTCCAAGAGGCATCAGATTACCACTTTAGTTTGTTTTCTTTTCTCTCACAGTCAATCATCCTTGAAGTCTTTCTCACCCGTATTAAGCGCTTTGTATTTTGACCTTTGACCCCTGTGCCCACATCATGCAGATCTGGTTCTCCAGGGGTCAGACCTGGACTCACGCTGAAAGTGAAGATTTGGAACAACAAACAGCGCTGTGGATCCAGGCCTCCACAAACAAGTGGAGCAGAAAGCAATCGACTAAACATTTTTACCTTGTTTGCTCGTAATTATAGGTTCAAATTCACCACTTATGACATCATTTTATGCGTCTCTGTGAGTGTGTTATTTTAGGAGGATTAACTTATCTTTTCAGTCTCATTTGTTTGGCAATGGCTGAACCCACTGTAGCCAAGAGAAAATCCAACAGAGAAACCCCTCCTCCTTTGCATGGGACCAACATACAAACAAGTAAATCAATAGATGAATAAATTGCCCTGTTCAACATAAGAGGACCCAGAGGAGATTTAGAGGAGGGGCAAATTAATGGTCAAGTCTGCATTTTTTTAAAAATTAAATAAATAGAAACTTGGCTTTGCAGTGAGGAGACTCAGACTGGCTTCGTTTTAATGAAGAGGCCCTTATCTGAATTTAAATACAGGAGAAGCAGGGGGAAGACGAGCATCACCTCAGACAATAACAGCGCCTGAGCCACATGACTTATTCATGTGCCCTGTGAAGCCCCTGGACTCCCTCGGGAGGACTTAGATTGATGGGAGGCCGTGCACTCAGCTTGTTGATATAGCCGCCACTATGTGGTCACATGTGGCATCAGTAGCTGTTGCGTATGTACAGTATATTCTATTTGTAAAGCATTAACTTTAAATATGGCTCATTACTGTAGAACCTGCAGCATAATGACAGAAAATTACAATGCAATGTTTGTTACAAAAACGACACAATTTAAACATATTGTGAAAAATAAAGGAAATACATTTCAAAATGTGAACTTCATATGACTTACAAGGAAAGACAAATCTATCTGGGTGGTTTCTGTGTCCTACTTTTAGATTGGTACTTTTTTAGGTGGTAAAAAATAATCCCCCGGTCTCACAGACTGTCCTCCGCCGACTGTAATACCAAGCCTGAGTTCAATGGTAAACACCAGTAAACAAAGAATCCCTTTGAATGTACAGTCAATGTCTCTATGGGATATACAGCCGGCGACAAGCTCATCATCATCATCACTTTCCCCACAGATGCCTCACAAGATTCGTGCGGACCCTCGCCTCATGAATTATTTGTATAGATGAAGGAGTCTTTGTTCAGTGCCCAACAGCTCCAATCCCTCCTGTTATTGGAGACTCAAACCACCCTGACATCAAAAAATGGACAGTGTTTGTTTAGACAAACAAAAACATGGCCTCCATTGGCTAAAGGGGCTTTCAGCACATGCCTGGGAGTTAGCCCAGTGATTGCATTGGCTTCGGAGTGTGACAATCCAAACCATACCATGCAGCGAGAGGCAGCAAGCTGGAATGACATTAGCAGATGGATATAATTCACTGTGTAGGAGCTCCCTTCGTCAGCGCTGAGCACACAGACACTTAAACAAGGCTTTTGGTCAACCTCCAGCTGCAGTGGAGCTGCGCTGCTTTTTTTTATCCCACTAAGAATTTAATGGGACCAAAAAGTTGCGGTGTTGACTCGGTTAGGTTGTCTCGGTTGACCGTGGTAACCGTTCATTATGGTGGGACGCCGCGAGCGCAGACTGCATCTCTGTGATTGTGTTTGTTCAATTGATTGGAATATTAAATGCTGCTGCGCCACCCTGTGCTGACGTTGCTGCTGGGAAGAGACGAAAACAAAGATGTCT
Source organism: Malacoctenus tetranemus (assembly GCA_032274765.1). Taxonomy (NCBI): domain Eukaryota; kingdom Metazoa; phylum Chordata; class Actinopteri; order Blenniiformes; family Labrisomidae; genus Malacoctenus; species Malacoctenus tetranemus. Next base: position 12,219,858 of record JAUESF010000006.1, read on the forward strand.
TTGATTATTGTCGTGTCCTGAGAGACACATTTTATTTCATGATGCAACCTCAGACTGAAGTGAAGAGATTTACACTTCATTTGATCAAAAAGTCCTCAAGGCAGACATTTTGTTACTTACCAGCTAGGTACTCCCTTTATTCAACATTGGTTGGACCAATGTGAGTAACTACAAACTTCCATAGCTTACCCCATACTAGGATATACTACTTCTAAAAATACTACGCGATTTTAAAATTGTGTGTTTGCGATGAAGCCTATAAGATTGAGTAGTTTGTTTCAATTCTTAAACTTAAAGCAAATTTTTGCATTTAAAACAACAACAAAAACAATGTTCTCACTTGCAGTTTACAGTTCAGGGACAATAAAAATGATAATGTTGAGATGGTTTTTCCAGCCTATGTGTCCACAAAGTGAGCATGATTAATGATCATTTTTGTCATAAATGGATTAACGGAGTCATGGTCTGGCTAGTCATGTCCATGCATTCAGAGATTTAGCCACAAGTACAACGGATGTCCATCATCAAAAAGAAAAAAGGCAGGGGAAAATGAGACAAGTTGAAAAATCACGTTGCTACATGTTCGTAAAAACAAACCAAGTGTTGCACTTAAGACGGATCAAATCCAGCCTGGACTTGGCACACTTTGAGTCATAACACCCCGGGACAGTTTTATTCGTAACCAGAGAAAAGAGAGAGAAAAATTAACCTGTTCGCATTTGAGTCAACCCTCCAATGTTCACACAAAGCAACAATAAAGAGAACCTGCGCAAAGAAAAGTAGAGGCAGAGAAAAGAGCGGGACAGAAAGAAGGATGGATAGAAAGAGAAGGGCAATAAAAGTGTTCATGAGGGATCTTTATTTAGTTTAGACTCAGACTCTAAAGTGAAAGCAGATGGGACTTCAGTCTGGAATAGTTTCCACTTGAAGTCTTGGACTTGTGTTTGCTCTGCTCCCAGTTTCTGAGCTCGCTCCAGTTCTCTCCAACCTGTGTTTTGAGCCTTCAACACGAGGTTTGTACCCACTGATAGGACACACGCAACCTCTGCGCTGGCTTGCAAGAAAATATGTTTACAAAAATTTGACTTTTATTTAAAATCTATACAAGAGCAAGCAACAAGCACCAAGCACAAGCTGGCTGCATGAGGTCAGGTCTTTCACAATAGGAGGGTGAATGTGAGAAAAGAAAAGAAAAACAGTGAGAAGAACACTGCAGCTAAACAATGCTGAGCGAGGTTCAGGAGAGGTCAGTTGACAGTGTTGAAATGAAACACAATACATTACAGAATCAGCTCACAATGCACTGGCAGCTTATTTAGCACCCTGTCTGATGTGTTTGCAACAATCCAATGTGCAATGCGACCCAGAGAGGCAACGCTAGCCATTGTTTTTATCTTCCTACGTGACTGACTCAGACGAGGGGAGCTAAGTGCAATGAGCTCAGCTCAGTCAAGTTACCCAAAACAAGTACGTCTGACATGAGCTACATCTGCACGTTCCGTCTGCCAAACTGCCGATCATTGAGGAGGCCTCAGATTGAGGAGCGTGAGGACATCTCATTGCTCACCTTCAGTTTTGAGAGAACTGTGAAAAGATTTGTACACAGCATGTATTTATAGCCGACTGTAAACAAATATGCAATCAGTGCCTGTTCACTTCACCAAACACACATGGGCAGCCATGAGGGATAGCCCGGCACCGCTGTTTGCCTCCTTGTAACAAATTTACTGTATTTTCTAGTGCCAGATTCACACAAACGCACACACAGGAACATGCAAACACACAAACACACACACCGACACACATGCACGCACACATGCACGCACACAATATGTGGATAGTGATTAAACTGTTCTCACCATCTTGACTCTCTCTGGAGAGTCTCCACTTTAGTCACCTTCTCCATCATGCAGAGTTGTGCTGGGGTAGGTTTTATTTTTAGACCTTTGATTTATGGCACAAGTTTCTTTTGTGAAGAATTTCACAGCCACCTGTTTTTTGTTTTTTTCCCAGAGAAGCACAAAAAGATTCAAACATTAACACAAATCTGCTTTTCCAAGTCTGGGTCCCCGTCGAGCATTTCACACATTTGAATATTAAATCTGGCATGGACTTTATTTTGGGCTTTGTATGTGCCACATGTCTGTGTAACAGTCTGCCACCAACGGCTGAATGAAATACTGACGTGATGAACTGTGATTCTCGGGGTGTTGTGGTTGTCGAGGTCGAGCTGCAGCGTCGAGGTCCTGGCTCCAAATTCAGGTGGAGTCTTCCTGTGCTGAGTTCAAATGTTCTCCCATTGCATGGATCAATGTGATGAACTTTTGATTTTAATCCGATTCACATGCTGGGACAATGGTCAAGACATTCACTACGTTTTCAAAAAAAGCCCATAGCAAGGACACAATTCTTCATCCTGAATGGAGGATTTCTCTGACTGGCTTCTGTAATGAAATGGAATTCTCACCTCATCCATCTTACTCGAGTCCACAATCTCTGGGGGGGGGGGGGGGGGGGGGGGGGGGGGGGGGGGGGGGGGGGGGGGGGGGG
>JAUESF010000006.1:12253957-12265324 GCA_032274765.1 Malacoctenus tetranemus
CTCAACCTAATTTTCTTTAAGAAAACAAAAACAAATATGGTTTGCAGAGAGGTTCACTGCAACATCTTCAACTATTGGTTTTTTTGGTCTTGGGTTCGCCTGCAATGGCCAGTGGTCAGATTACACTGGTGGTCTTCACACTGCAAAGATCAAACTCTAACCAAATAATATATTTGTGTTGCAAGTCAAATATCTTACTACATTTTTTTAAAAAAACTTAAGAAATGAGAAATTTCGGTCCAAGAAAAAATTAATTTTAATTTTTTTTAAACAAGTAAAATTAACCTGTAGTTTAGATAGATAATTTCACTGGTTCTTCTCAGATTTAGTGTAATTATATAATATTTGGGCTGCCCCACAGTGTTTAGAGCAGAGAAAAAAATTGTCCATTGAATGGGTTCGTGTTATCTTGTAAATGTTATCTGTTCTTACTCCATCTGTTGCAGTGACTGTCAGGTCAAACTTGTCCAGGCCCTCGTCCCTGTCCAGAGTGGTGCTGGTGCACAGCTGTCCGGTCTCCTTGTCGATGGTGAAGTGGGTCGGCACCGAGCTCCCGGAGGCAGATCCCAGCGTGTAGGTTATGGCACCGAAGGAACCGCGGTCCTCATCTGTGGCTGACACCTAAAAGAAAAACAGACATGAGTTAAGACGCAGACGGTCCGCTGGTGCCAAACAGCCCGTGAGACAGAGGGATTTTCAGAAAGTATCACGCCATCGCACGCAGCAGGCGCTCGAAATGGCATGAAAGGAAAGCCTGCGCAAGTCACGATTATTATATATGAGCTGAGGGCCTTTCTGTTATCACAATAATGCCCCATCATATAGTCACTTCACAGGCTCATACATCTGCTCCTGTCCAAATATCACACACCATCGCACCACTTGTTTTGATTTCCAGAGTACTATAAAAACCAGCATCTGTGAGAGCAATCTGCTTTTACAGATCACAGATATAAGGTTGATAAAAAGGAAAAGGGATCTTCTGCATGGCGCCTTTCAAAAAAACCTGGAAAACAGACAGGTGGTGCGGCGTAACCATGGATACAGAGGGAGGGGAAGAGAGGAGAAAAGCAGACGAAACACTTTCAGAGACGTTAAAGTGTCACAAACTGAAGGAGAAATGGTAAAACAAACTGACGCACGCAGTTGAGGAATGACTTAAACACGCCCGACACATCAATCTCAACTCCCTCCTCTTAGGCATTCGGCACTCGCTTGACCCAACCTTTGACATGAATGCCCTCATTTACTTCACATCCTTTTGTAAAAGTAGAAAAAACACAAACGACCCCCCACACAAACATACATTCTGTGTGCTGACAAAATCCATTAAAACACCAAGAAATCCCATAACACTACAAAGATTTCCTTGCAAAACACAGAAGGGAAATGCCCCATGTGCTCTGGGGTCCCTGCCTCTGACTGAAGTTTTACACCGGTCCATAACATTGTTTGGTGGCGTTTATGGTACTTGTTAAAAGTAACATTTTTGCTCGGATGTGGAAGTCCTGAAGGCAAACCAAGATCCGGGAGGCCTCGCGGCTTCGCTCCCCGTCGACGGTGTTTTGTCATAAAATATCAGAAATGTTTCCAGGAAACTCTTGTTTGAGTTGTGACGAAACGAAGTTTTGAGGCATCAAAAGACAAATCACTGCAACCAGTTTTTTCTTTTGCCATTCGTTAGATTTGAAGAACCATAAACCCTAAAACTTACCCAAGTACCGAAAGTCTTAAAAATCACAGAATTGCTATAAAATTGATGAAATTTGCTCAAATCCATACTTTGTTATCATATCACTCGTGTGAACTTCAGATTGCTTTCCATTCACATCAGCAGGTGTCAAATATATCTAAAAAACCCCTTTATTATGTCTACACTTGCTTGACCATTTCGTCACACGTCTGAATCCTTACATTTGAACCTTCTCTGGCTCTCAACGCCACAGAGGATGAGACCACCACGGCGGACATCCGGCCTGCTTAAAGCCTCCCTTCATCCCATCCACATGTCTTCAGCATTACACTTTTCACCTGTCGGCGAGAGTCAGACAGAAATCCCACCACCTTGAGTCCCACTGCGGCTTCCATAGGAAATTAATAAGCAGGGGAATTACAGCAGCTCCTTCAGGGTTTTTCAGTCATTGCATTAGCGTGGCGGGACTGTCGTGGATTTTAAGGGGGTCACACTGTACAGCTCGCTGTGGTCAGTGTTTACACCTGGGGCTTTGAGATCATCTGCAGGACTTCCTATGGAGTACAGTGTTGAGACTAACACTATCTCTGGGATCTGGGCTCATGGCTGAGTATTCATCGTATCTTCCCGGCTGTCTGTGATGGATTAGCCACCTGTGGTGATGAGAGCTGGACGACCATGTGCAAGCTCGCACACGCACACGCACACGCACGCGCGCACACACACACACACACACACACACACACACACACACACACACACACACGCTCGCATATTCGATGACCCCATCCTTCTCACTAAATCTAATTAAATAGATTTAAACACCCATGACCGCCCACCTGGTTATGGAGTGACTTCATCATCACCTCTATCTTTACCACAAAGACTTGAGAAAGGGTGTTCCCTTTTGGCCAGCACTGATTTCATGACTCTGTCTGATAGCATTACTAGAAGTTCACGATTTACAAACTGTGAAATCTTGTGAATATGAAGAAGGCTTAACCTGAAAGTACATGCCTAAAAGGGGCGAAGGGAAAAATAAGCAAGACAATCAAGACGGCTCTAAAGATCAGAAACCCAGAGAAGTATTGTGGGGATTCTTCATGTTGGAGAAAGAAGTACGCAAGGCGAACACACGGTCGCAGTAGAAGACGGCTTTCGGGAGCACACGTTCATAAAAGCCACGGGAGCTTTAAAACTAAAGTTGTAGTGATCTCGGTCATTCGGCTGTTGCTTACTATAGACAGTGCAGCGGTTCTGTGGCTCCAGAGTTAAAGTGCCAAAGTAGAACATGGAAAAAAAAAAAGCAGGAGGAACAAAACAGGGACAAGGCTGTAAAACAATACAGCCAAAGCACAACGTTGTGCACAGTGAGAAAGTCGCATCAACTCTCCAGAATAAGCAGGAGCTTAGGAGGGTCTGTCAGCGGCACATTCTCCTCCCATCACTTCTCCTGACAGCAAAGGCACAAATGTTGAGTTTACACTACACAGGCCAGCAGGTTTGGTGAACGTTGCATAGTGAAAACCCCTCTCACAATTTGTTGCAGTATCTCGCCCTGACAACACTTATCTGGGCCTAAAAAGAAAAGTGTCCTCGTCTTAAAGCCAATAAGGTAATCTAGCAAACACACTTTCTGGACAGGTCTTCCTAAATCAGGAGCGCTGGACGGCCAGATGAACCAGGGAGGAATCCCCCCCACACACACCGGAGGCTGTTCTCTGATCCACAAACAGCCAGCCAGGCTGCCTCAGCACTGCACAACCAGTCCTCCCTGTTCTCTCCGGAGGTATCCTGCAGTGATAAACACTCAATTACATAGCAACACAAACACACACCCCGGCCTTTACCTTTCAACGGCTAAATCTTGTTTGCTGTTGAGAACAGTATGTGTCCACTTGGTGCTCGTTTCCATGATGTTTTTGGTGATATTCCCATATAAATTTTCCACACTTATGTAAACGTTTGGAGGAGGATGTGTTTTGTCAACGGCATGGTAATAAGTCTAGTCGCATGAGGGCCTGTTTCTGAACCTGTGGTCCACAGTTTGTTCAAGTTCAAGAATTTCGACAGTGAATTAATTCTCATTGGCTGTTTTCTATGATGCCACATTATTAAAATTTGGCCCAGCAGCAGTGATTTTAGGTGTGGTAAATGACTGATTGTTAATTTCAAAATTTTGTTAGCGCAAAGCAAAACTAATGTCTGCCCAGAGCTTGGTTCAGCGAGGAAAAAGGTCTGCAGCAATGCTTAGTACACAGGATTTGCAGACAAATCCTGCAAAGCCATCTTTGTTTCATCCCAGAAAAACAAATCAAAGGCCTGCTAGTGACATTAAAAGTAAATGTGGTAAAAAGGTAACTCATACATGTAGTTTTAGAGAAGAATAATACATAATTGTACTGAAATATGTTTTTTGTGGCCCTCGCATCGTGCATTGAGAGTTGACTTCCAGTATGCATTAACTGATACACCAGCTGCACTTCTTCCTTCTTGGCTGCAAGAATATGCAGTAGCTCTTTGCAGCTTTGAGCAGTGTGAAAATCCTCCAAACACAAACAGCTCTGCTTCACAGTGAGGCATCTGCGGACCATCTGAACTTGCAATGCATGAAACATACACGCACCGACACCACTCTGATTTGCCTATCGTGTAATTCACTCACTGACTACTGTTTGTCTGCAAAACGCAGCAGTTTGAGTCCCACACAATCAGCCAGGTGAGGATTATGTGAAAAACAGTCGGGAGAGAGCGTGCCGAGTATCAGATTCAGCCAGGAGTCAGGCGGGGCCGGAGCCTTTTTCTGTCCACGGAGAGCCATTCATCGCTGGCTGGGACAGTGGAGCAGCGATCACTCAGTGGAGCATTAGAGGAGATCCAGACTTCAGTCTTCTTTTTCTCCACTCTCCCTCGCCACCGTATTCCCTCTCTCTCTTACACTTTCAGAAGGACCCACCTCAAAATTACACACACATTTTCCTCCGTCCCGTCTATCAGTTGGATCACCCACATGCATCTGTCAGTGTTACTTCATGATGCCTCATGTGCCTGTGGATGCGTTGAATCGTCATCTTCCTCTGCTCTCTGCCCGAATCTTATCAGGTTTTAGGATGGAGAGGTGCCGCTTCAGCCAGCGTGTTCAAAGTTTTATTCGCTTTAAAATTCCTTCCCAGGTTATGTTTTCCCTTGTTCACCCCTTCCTCTCTTACTCATGCCTTTAATCCTCTTGCCCATGCTCTATCTCTGCTATCTTTTCCACCCCTCTGTTCTCATCTTCTCCAGATGTGGGCGCTGGTCCAGACGGATCCTGCTGCTCTCTGCAGTTTGTCTCTGTAAAACATCAGTTCGCGTCAGAGGGAGTCTGCGCACGGCTCCTCGGACACAGCTGCACCTCTGCTGCGGCTCGGGACTTTTTATAGCCTCTCGTGAAAGAGAGGGAGAAGGAGGTTTCTATAGGCTTTCATAGTGAAGCCTGTAAAACACAGAGTCGTCCCCGTCTAATCTACTTCTTCCTTCTGACTGGTGCCAGGGGCAAATGTTTATAAAGCCATCATCATGTCTCGAGTCTAACAGGCCGAGAGGAAGCCTAATATTAATGTAAATGTTGTCCTGCTTTTTGCGGGCTTAGAGGATGATTACGATTTATTGCAATATGGGTTTCACCGAGTATCTTTGGCCATCTTCTCTGTTGGTTATAACAACATTGCACATGGAAACTTAACTGTCTCCCAGTCTTAATCTTGCTAATCAGATTTTTCCTCATCTGAATAGAAATTTTGGTCATTTTAGACTGTTAAAATAAGAAAAATAAAAAAATCTGCCTTTTTTTTCAACATAATTTTCTGCTCTACTTAGCAAACCTGACAGTCGGAAGGCTAGTTGATTGGTTAGCATGAATGTTTATGCTCTTTTCTCCATCTGCCACAGCATCTGCAGCTCTCGGAAATTAACCTGAAGAGCCCCCGTGAGATACTGCCAATAAAAATAAGAGCAAAAACTATACCGACTATAGCTGCTCTGTAATATGACATGAGTTATTTCTAAGAGCAGCTTCAGATGACCATAAAAGCACATTATAGATGATTCAGTATTGGATAGGTGGATGCGACTCAGGGTTTCTTTTAGTGAGATAGGAGTCTGGATTTAAAAGTTAGAGGCAGCAATGAAGTGTCGGGTGAAGCAGAAAGTGTTCGCTGGACATTGCTGCTCTTTTTCCGCTGACACATTCCTTTGCTCTCCAGTGAGCCGCATTCCTCCTATTAGGCATTCTCAAGTCTCCAAATCAATTTCTGCCTCTCTGTCGCCAACAAGCTGAGACACTCCGGGTACAATTAAGATATATGGCAGGGAAGGAGAGAAGGAAGGGGAAGGTGGGAGAGGGGCTCGCTTGGCAAAGGAACAGAAGGGCCGGGCTAATGATAACATGAGACCTTGAAATGGGGAATGAGGCGGACCGAGGCCTCATCTCCCTCCTTTCGTTCAATCTCCATTCTTCCCTTGACCTCCCCCTTTTCTTTTACAGTGTCTCGCCTCTTTTCTGTCCTCTCTCTCACTCGTTCTTTCAGCACCCTATTATGGCAAGTGCTTGTTGTCTTTCATGTGGAGTTCATGGCTGGAAATGATTATGAACATCAAACCACGGAGGGGAGGGGGGAGGAGGGGGGAGGAGGGGGCCGACGGGGCCCGGACGAAAGATTGATTTCTATATTTGGAAGAAAGAATGCTAATGTAATTAATGAGTGTAATAAGGGATGATTGTCACCAAAATCTCTCTCTCTCTCTCTCTCTGAGTCCTGCAAATGCACAAGGTTGAAAATGCACACATAGCACGACACAATTATTGATGTGTGTAATCAAAACAAAGTAGTAAACTGTTGCTGGGAGATGCAGCTCCAGCCTGTGGAGTTTAACATGCAAACATGTGGGAAACATTAGGAAGTTTATCTTTCGGCTGCATCCTATGTTAAAGAACACAAGGCGCGGTTTACCCAAGTCGGCGTAACAGTGCACTGTCACTCCCAGCGTCTGCTTCTCCTCAAAGCTTTACAATGAACAAAAAAATCAAAATGATGGACCTCAGCAGGAACCTGAAACTCTATGATGAGGCAGCTCGCTTCATCAGTGAGCAGTGCAGCGAGACAAGTCTTTAGTTTGCTTTGTAGGAACATAATCAAACATAACTCATGAAAAACAGGGTTGATGCAACAAAGCGTTGGGACTGTGTTCCCGTCAGACGCCAACAACACAACTGATCAAGGCCACACTGGGTGGAATCTGTGTCAACATCAAGCTTCACGTGGAACACGGGCTTCCTGAAGTCAAGAGAAAAAAAATCACATTGAACCGCTGATATAAAAACTGTTTGACAGGCCTAAACCAATGCAGTACAACCAGTATCTTCAATTAAAACAGCTTCTGGAAAACTGATGAATAAATCATTACACTGCAGTGCATATACATATCTTAAGGTACCTTTTTTTATCAGTTTTCTATAAGTGTAAAACCCCACAGTGCTGAACCAACAGATGCTCTCTCTCGCTCTTTTTCTTCATCACAACAATCCAGCCATTCAAGCAAACCTGTGAGCTTTAAATACCAAAGAAGTTGCTATCGCTCCTTTGTATGAAGGTAAAAGACAGGAAGAAAGGACACTGTCGACCACAGAAGAAGCTTACAAGTGAGGTCAGAGGGAGATAAAACTGGTAACAGGATGGACAGCGAGATCGGGCAACACACTGAGAGAGGACATCACTTTACCGGACTCTGAGCAGCGATAAGATTCCACAGATTAAGACGGTTATGATCATATCGAGCAAAGCCAGGCAGGGTGGCTACTCTTGTGTGATTTGGTGCATGCCCGTCCAAAGTGTCTGTACCTTCCTGTCCCCCCCTCTATAAAGGGCCTCCGGGTAATAAGTGACAGCTGACCAAATCAGAAAACAAATCAGCTCTATTTTTTACTTATTGTTAAACATTTATAGCCATTTGAACCCTGTCTCACAGTCTGTGCAGCAGCTGCTCGTCTCGGGGCTGCATATCTGTGAAATGCTCGGGATTTTACAGTCGCTATGTGCTAACCGGAAAGCTAATGAGGAGCTTGAGGTCAGGTGCCATCACAGAGAGGGAGGGAATGTGGACGCTTGAAACCCGAAAAAGACAAACAGTCCATTGAAATTCTTGGTGCTGGTTGTTAGTCTTCAGTCTGTCCATGAAAGATGCAGTGCGGCCCTCAATTATTGAGACTTCTCAACATTATAGTTGCCTTTTTCAACCGCAATTAGGGAAATCAACATTGTGCCTTTGTAAATGATCCTTGGTCAGCAATCAAACTCAGATGTGTGAGCTTAATGACGCTTGGCGCTGTTACGCTGTTGGTGAACGAGGAAAATGTTCCGTTTTATGTTTTTCTCTCGACATTAAATTACAGCAAAAGTAAAGGCAAATACGGAGAGAGAAAGCGACACAATGCACGAAAGTAAACTGTCCTCTGGGCCATAATCTTTGATTTACACAGCGAGGGCTGTAATATAAAGTGAGCAATGATTGTCACTCATTGTCTTCCACTTGTAATTTTCCTTCAGAGATGAAGAGAAAACAATAATTAAGGAGTGAGAGAGCACAAAGAGGGACTGGAGTTGGCCCTCAGACAGGGGGGGCTGCTGTGTGAGGCTGTCTGAGCTGTTGGGTTTCTGGGATGAATGAGAGGATGAATGATTGAGCGCGAGTGGCCCACAGCTGCCTCAGGGACACCACTCTGGGTAATTTAAAGTCCTCAAACTGGCTAAAACAGCACTATGTGTTTAAGAGGATGCATCTGTGTTTCTGCTACAGTATTTCTCCCAGAATGGGAGCGGACGTGTGTGTATATATAAATTTTGGGCATTTTAGTGGTTTATGCAATAAAAACATGACAAAGAGACGGAGAGATGGTGGAATCCGTTTTTTTTTTTGTTCCTCAAAAGGCTCACCGCAGGATTTTATTTTCTCTTTGACGAGTGCGTGGAGCTCCCAGACCTCAGTTTAAGGCGTTATCATTGGGAGTGGGAGCCTGGAATTTGAGGGTGTAGCATCTTGTTGTTGGTTATCGTTTCCAATTTGTACTTTATGTACGGTCAGACGCACTTTCACAGGGAAAAAGGGAAAGGAACATATAAAATTCGGTCTTTGAGGATATGCAGTCGTCACTTTTATGCCTCCATCGCCATAAACTATTTAAGGAGTCAAGAGTAAATTTTATGATGCTTTTAAAGTTAAACTGCAACATTTTTTGGAGAGCCCATGTTGAAATACTTGGATTTGTTTTGATTGTAGGTTTTGCCAGTTCTTCAACGCTGTCCAATCTGCATTTGCATGTCTTTAGTGTTAGCAGCTGTGATTATACACATTGATCAGTCCGTCTGTGGGAGCGAAGCACACAGAAAGGAGGAAATCAATCGTCGCGCTTTGCACAATTCATCACGACGACAGCTGCTGCAGGGGTGAAAAAAGCCAACGTCAGCCACCTCCTGAAAATATTTCAAGTAAGAGCTTTCCACAATCATATTTTCTCAAAGTGAAGACACAGAATTTGAAAAATGCAAGCTTAAAGCTTTCAACCTGTGTGTGTGTGTGCGTGTGTTATCTATCATGTTTCCATTCTGTGGGCAGGTTTTTTTTTTCTGATACAGCCGAAGTTTCACAGTAATAAAAGAAACATTTTCTTCGCCAACACTTCATCACCCTCAGATGTTTACACCAGCTATTCTTAACGAGGCCTGTGAGGACAAAACTCCTGACCTCTCAATGATGTGGTTCCAACTGATTCACAAATAGATACACACAATACTCTCTAAACATGACACAAAGGTTCGGGCTTATTTGTGTTGATTGCACAGCTTCGCTCCACTAAACCAAAATAGTGTCTTTAAGCCTCTGCAGCCCTCCGTCCATTTAGTCATGCTTCCTGGATGAGCTCCCCCGAGGCCGGGGGACAGCTTGAACATGGCCTCATCAGTCACAGGGTCAACAATGTACTACAGCGCCTCAGTTATTGGAGGTAAATTAATTAGAACCAGCCATCAGATAAAAAAAGGAAACAAAAAAAAACCTCAACAGTTTGAGCACTTGCCAGTACTGAGTTATGTTTAGCAATTATCCTAATATGGGCTGCAAAATAATTCAGTAGTCGTCATTCATTCATTCGTTCATCTTCTACACTGCTGAATCCACTGAAGTATTTTCTACACTCCAATTTATAACAAATTATGATAACTATGAAAACATCCTTAAATTGTCTGCTGATAAACTTATATTTTAGATATAAATAGTTCCTAAAGGCATTGCTTTAAACACATGAGGAGTTTAGCTGATGAAGTAGATCATTGGTTTCCAACTCAGGGTCAAGGACCCTCTTGGGGGTCACTGGAGATCACAGAGGTGGGCCCAAGGCTTCGTCTGATTTCAGCTTGTTATGTGAACTTACTTTTTTTTTATTGACATTTTCATTGGTAAAACAAAACCGAGCGTTTGGGATTTATTTACTGACTGTAGCTGCGAGGCAAATAACAAATTCTAACCACTTGATTGAAAACCCAAACATGAGTCACTGAAAAAAAAACTCAGAAAGCTCAAAACATGGCAGATAAAAATGGCTGACCTCACGCGAACACGGGGGTAAATTCCCAAAAACTCGTTTGTCACTGAGACAATGAGCCCTTGTTTCTCACGCCTACGGTCCTGCTTAGCTCAGGGCATTTTCTTATGTTGCCAGATGGAAGCTCTTAACTCAAGGACTTATTACGTTATTTATCTATTACTATCTCTGCCCGGGGGTCAGGAATACAATAAATCAGGCCAAACTTGAGTTAAAGGATTTCATGCTGACATGTTTCCAATTCAAACTAAGTCATAAGTGTTTGTGATTGGAACCAAAGCCCCCTCTGTGGCACAGCAAGCTTCTAGCCTGATTTTCTTCATGTAAACATTTATGTTTCAGTGTCATTTTATTTCTCAATCTGTAAACCAGCACACGACATGGTGGGAGGTTCGTACTAATAAGGCAGAGTGTGTTTACCGTTGGAAGCTGGTTCGGTTTTACTGGAGACGGACTGAGCTGACTTGTTCTGCTCTCCAGAACGACTCATAAGAGAAGCCATTTGGTCATTTGACATTAGCCTGAGAGAGATGAGGGTCTTTACAAATGGTGTGTTTTGTACACACTTGTGTGACATGTGCATCTGTGCATGATCAAATCAGTGTGAGTCCTAGGGTCAAAGGTGAGCCAAACTTCCAGCTGCATCTCACTTTCTTTGACCCCCAGAGCCAAATGGCTGCACGAGTGCTTTGTTTGTGCGTGCGTCGGGTCACTCATGATAGAACAATCATGCATACCGAATAGGGAATCTCACACCTGTTGTTGTATGAAAGAAAACTGAGGCAGCTCTGCTCTTACTGAGAGCATGAAGACTGATTTTCATATTATTCACTGGCAAAATGAGTAGACGAATGAAAAATCTATGCGAGAACACAGAAGTTCATGAGGGTTAGTTCTCTTTCTTTCACTGTTTTCTTTCTTCTTCGTTTGAAGCAGGGCAGATCTGCACACAGAGCAGCTTCTCTTCTTTCTGTGTGTGTGTGTGTGTGTGTGTGTGTGTGTGTGTGTGTGTGTGTGTGTGTGTGTGTGTGTGTGTGTGTGT
>JAUESF010000006.1:12284807-12303017 GCA_032274765.1 Malacoctenus tetranemus
CACACACACACACACACACACACACACACACACACACACACACACACACACACACACACACACACACACAAATATATACAGATAGAGCCAAACACACATACTATCTGTATGAAGTAATGGCAATCATCCTTCACGTGCATGAGTGTTCGTGTGAGGAGCGTCTCCCTGCACCTCTCAGTGCCCAGTTACAAAAACATGACCCTGCTCCCCCCATGACAGTGATGAAAAATACCTCCAGGGGGGAAGATTCCTCCCTACGATCATATGCACAAACAGAAAGAGCCTAATCTGCACTCACACTCATCTGGCTGCTGTAATTTGCTGGGAGAGATAAAAATCCCCTTGTTGCAGCCATTTTCAACCAATCGATAGCATCTCATGCAGCCTTGTGGCATTTCGCGATACTATTGTCATTGCGCACACTGCTACGGATAATGTCCTGTAAACAACAGAATGTGACCGTCTGCAGAAGATTAGGAAACAAATTTTTCCACTTGACTCTCTCTGCCACATGCAGTTTAATTCAACCTTCACACGTCTGCTCTGCATCCAATTCTCCACTGTGCTGCTCCACTTTTTCCTTTTTTTTTTCCAATACATGCGTGCAGGCAAGGTGTGCCAAAGAGAAATCGCCTGTTTCAAGGGCGCACTCAGACAAATAGAGGTGAAGTCATCCACTCACACTCACACACACACAGACACACACATACTCGCAAGCAATAGTGATGAATCGGCTTGGCCCCACCTCCCTTGTCCTCTTTCTACGTCTCTCATCGTCATGGTAACCATCACTGCCGCCGTTGCATCCTGCATTCATGCTTTTGCGCCAGCCATGCTTTTGATCAGTTCTCCCTCATTGTCTGCAATCTGCTGAGCGGTCGTCTTCCCTGAGCACTGGATCACTTTAATAGGAATCTTTCCAATTATCTGCACCATCATTGTGAAATACTAGAGAACACTTGCAAAAGAAATGTATTTCAAACATAAGGTCGAAGGTCAAACATATTTCTGCAAAGTGGCCTTTGGATAAAGTAGGTTTTTGTGGTCAAGCGAACACTTTAGGAAACCTATGCAAACAGGCTGTTTTCAGCCACAGGACCTTTTGGCACACTGACCTCACTGCTTGAGTCTCATGCTGTTTCAATCAGCTCTCAGTGTGAAGACGCTCAGAATGATTCTGTTGTTTCTTTAGATCCCTTGTTTGCCTCATCAAAATGCTAATTTTTCACTCTTGAGCTGATAATTGGCACAATAGCATAAAGCACCCCGACGAAGGTATGTTTCTAACATGGCAAATTTAAAAGGATTTGGGAAAATTTGCAGAGGAAAATGCAATAAAAGCTGCACAAATCTGGTGAAAATATTGTAAAAGCATCACGAACATGTGTGTTTCTTATATAACATGATCTGATTATCCTTTAGCTTCATCACATGTCCTGTTCAAAGGTTTTCTACACACTAATCTAATTTGGTTTATCCCCACACAGGGATCACCTTGTCATTACATAGAATTTAGATGCTTGAATTATATGCTAACCTAACGAAGAAATATGATTTCAATGAGGCAAAATCAGACCCTTGTAATTTATTACTGGGGCTGCACGCTTCATTACACCGTAAAGCATACAAAGCACTCCGTGCTCCGCACAGAGGAAGAAGCATCATCTGTTCTGCACTTCCTGTGATCTTGGGGTCTCCATCTGGATGACTTTGAAATGTGTTCTTTAGATAAGAAACAAAGGTCTGCGAGGAGAAAATACCCCTCGATTGATTGGCGTTAGCTCTTGCATCCGGCATTAGAGCAGCAGATCTGGCACTCCAACATCCCTGCAATCAAGCAGCTCCTCTGTAATCGTCCCCCGGAGCGGCGCAGTCTTTACGGCCTGCCAGCGGTGGGGGTGTTTACCAGTATGCACTGGTGTGTTTGTACGGAAGCATGCATGCATGGGTATTACATGTGTGTCTGTGCGTCACTGTGTGTGTGAATACCACTTGACAGCATCAGAAATCACTTCCAGCTTCCTAAATTGATATTCTCCAACAGGGACTGGGACGCCAGCCAAAACACTAAAGTCTGCGCATGCCAGAAAGAGACTGAAACTGCACGCCCAACAGAACAACATCCTCCCATTAACTGCAGTCTGCAGTGACATAGACTGAACGTTTTTTTTGTACATTGAACTGGAACGGGGAGATTGTAAGTATTTTCTACAAACCTGCTAAAGAAAACCGGGATCGTTTCTGAATCCCAATTGAAAACATCAACTCACTCGCTTGTCTGTCTTTTTACGGCGCTAGTAACTGAAACCATTTTCCCTCCTCTGTGTGGAAACAAGACAGCCGGACATCAGACTCAATGAAAAATTTATCTCGCTTCATCTTCCAACCAACCAACTGCTCCCGCTCACCACAATAGTCTCGCTCTGCTGAGCCGTGATGTGAAAACATTAAGCTGCGGTGAGTGACAGCAGCGAGGACACCAGATGTTGACGTTTAAGGATGGCTGGTGCTCCCCTTGACTTTTCCTGTTGTCATTCCCTTTGATCCTTTTCTGTAAGGACAGGAAAGGACCTTCGAGCTTTTCTTGTTGCAGAGAAGTCTCCCGGTCACGTGCGTCTCGGGTGGACTTCTATTTAAGGAAAAGAAACCCCACTTCCTAATTCATTACTTCTGATTGTGTGCTTTGATTTCAAACCATCATCGAGTGGCAGTTTTACTGCTGAAGTCTTCACAATCAGCATGTTATTTCAAAACCGAGAGATTTATTCCAAGTAGTATAAAGAACTTCCTACACTGCACACTGCGCCCCCGGGGTGTGTTAGGCCACAGAGAGTCTGATCCAAAACCACAGAACTCAGTCCTGGGCCACATGCACGAGAAATGTTGGTTCTCCTGAATTGACATTAAATCTGACACATCCTTACGCTTGAACGTTAAATAACCGACAGCAGCAAAGTCGTACACATGCCAAATCAGAAGATTTACTTAACCTCAGCCAACAGCCATCACCCATGCCAAACGCCTGTAAATGTACTCAGTGCGAGGTTAAAACATCACATGGTGACTACTGTTTCATGTCAGAAAGATTCATCTTGGAACTCTTGCACAACTCCAACACAAACACCTTGTGTGTGATCCGACTCCTGTCGTATGCCCTGGAAGAGCTCGACTTTATATAAATTGCCGGATGGGGAGACTGAAAGACGCAGTGACAGCGAAGATGGAGAGTCCCTTTTTACTTAATTATGAGTTCCAGTGTGGTTGCTTGAATTTGGACGGACCACCCTGGAAGTTGCTCCGTGTTAAATTTTGAATTACACGTTGCTTGAGATTATAAATTTTTCCGTTGCCAGAGCAACAATTTAAATTGTGATGGGGTATTGTGCAAGGAATGGCAAGTTTCTCAACACGGTCCAGGAAATCAGGTTGGGAACCACTGCTACACTGGCCTTCAATAGGGAGAGAGACACTGAGCTTCATTCCCCATCTTGAGGCTGCTTTTTGAATCAGCATTCTGGTTGTTCCATACTGTCGGGTTCACTGAGTCAAGACGGCGACAGCACTCGGGACCAACGGTGAAGACCGGGGCTCCTTCTGCTGATTACAAACTATTCAATAATCAAACTACCTAGATGGGGTTTTTTTTCTGGTGTTTATTAATTTTACGCTCTGGGTTTGTTTGTTTTGTTCACCCCTCTATCTGTCCATTAACCGTCATCGCCCCTCATTCATTCTTGTCCCTCTCACCCTCACAGTCGAGAAATTTGTACAGTTCATCGAAACAAATCAGAGCAGCTGCCCATGCAAACAGTAAAGTTATTTCCACTGCTGCAGTCCATCCAAGCCCGTCTGACAGACCGCAGCCAGTGACCACAAACACACATGCAAGCTCACATGTACGGAGGCCCACAGTGGAAATAAGTCTCCTACTTACTGTGGTTTCTGTCCTTAAAAGCCCACGCTCCATGGTCTCATCATGGGCTTCTCTCCTCTGTATAGTACATTTATTCAAATTTCAACATCAATATGGAATATTATTTTGTCACAAAGAAGGTATATGCTCATTCAATATGTTATGCAGTTATACAAACAGGAAGCAGACAAAAAAGGGAGGACAGTAGTGGAAGCTAGTGTGGGCAGGTGAGAAGTAGTAAAAGGGTTCTTGTAAAAGATTCCACTATAGGGGAGTGGAAACTTTCCTTCACTTGCTCTGCTGTTGCTTTAACCTTTACAAGACGTCTCACGGTGAGAACTATCCCCTATAAAAGCCGAAGTCCAAAGAAAAGACAATATGAGGTGCACGCATGACAGAAATGCATCTGGGAGATGTAAAGAAGAAGAGAGAGAGAGAGAGAGAGAGAGAGAGAGAGAGAGAGAGAGAGAGACGTGATGTGGACCATATTGAACATAAAATGCCTTTCACAGATCGGTGCCATTTCTGTGATCTCATATACCAGGCAAGATAAGTTGCGTTGTTTAATATTGTGTCTTTTGGCAGCCTTGACGCAACACTAGATCCGGAAGACTAATGTACCCTCATCTGCTTCTCTCACCATCTCTTCCCAAGTTCCTGAGGTGAGAAGGAAGTAAAAGAGGACAAGTGAGATGATTAAATGGATGATACAGTTGAGAAAACAAACATGTGAAGCTGCACTGTCTTCGACCCCTTCAGATGGAAAATAAATAGTGTGGGGAGGGAGCTGGGACACAGACGCAACACCAGAGGAGCGGAGTCAGCCAGATAGCAGCTCTGAGGCTGATGCTCAAAAAACACACAGACTGAAACACACACGAACACACAAACAACCCGCTCACAGTCGCGGCCAACAAGTGTGCAAAAGACAACAAAGAAAAACAAACCCCTCACAAGGCGAATCACTCGTTTCTTACACACTGGCTCGGCCCTCTGAGAGGCAGATTTCGATCACACCCAACTGTGACTTCGGATCTACAATATTTCCCTCTGTGGAGCCGAAATGACAGAAACTGATACACTGGGAAACAAGAGCTCACACTGCCCTTCACCCCAAAGTTTTCGACCACCTGCTGTCCCAAACTGCAAAGACCCCTCCCAAAGCAAATACGATGTAGAGCAACACAGGAAGCATGCTAATTTACACCAACTTAACTCAATGTGTCATGAAATTAGATTAGTGTGACCTAATGAACTGCAGAGGGCCTCTGGATCACCTGCTGTTCGCGTGCACCGTGTATGCATGTTCCCTTCGTGTGACTAATTTTCAATGTGACGGAGTTCGTTCCCCTTCGCTCCCAAACTCCAGAGCAGGAACAGCAACGGAGGATTCAAGCATTAGGAGACGAGACTGTGACAAAACGGAGGCTCTGAAAGACACAGAGGGAGCATCTGGACAGGAGATACAATTGAGAAGAAATGAAAGCGAAAGCTGCCTGCCAGAGCTGGAACACAGAGATAGGCAGGGAAAAAGTACATGTAGACCGGTGGCTTTGTGCTCTCGTTGGAGGATCCTGTGCCTGCAGTAGTTTGATATCCGTGCAACAGACGGGGGAGCTGTTCTTAATGCCTCTTGCAAAGGGTTAACGTGTGTGTGTGTTGTAGACAGGTAACAGAGACCAGCAGAACCACATACAGATGTAGTATTTCACTAATGTATTGCTCCCACAGCTATTGAGAAACTAAATTCTCAAATCATGGTCCAAGGACTGAAAGTATTAAACATGGTTTACCAGTCAAATATCTTTAAACTTTCCCAACAGTTTAAAAAGTAAATGTAACTGAGAATAATTATTCATCTTATTCATCAAGAAACATGTCAAACATGTCGTCATGTGTGGGAGTATTTTCTTTTTACCACTGGGGAAACTTGATAAAAAATTAACCCAAATGTCAGATTCAGCTCAGCTATTTTAGAAAAAACGTAGTGCAGTGATGCATTAATGCATTAGGTTTTCAAACACTTCTTAGAAGTACCAGGTAAAGAAGATGGTAAAATTCTATGTTTTTTTAGGTTGGGGGGAAAAAACATGGGAAAAAAAGACAGAGGTGAAATCCAAGACAGACAAAGTAAAGAAGAAAGAGCAGAGTGCGAGCCGCTCTCTACTGGAGGAGATAAAGGAAACAGTGGAGTGGAAAGCAGTCAGATGAGAGAGAGAGACAGAGAGGAGGGAGAGAGAAGAAAAGCCTTCACTGCCATATGGTAGAGAGTATTGGGCTTAATGAGGCATGAGGCCATCGCCTCCAAAGAGGCATCAGCCAGTCACATCACACATGCATGAACACTGATAGGATTAAAACACAGCATATCCAAACAACTTGTGATATGGAACCAGGCTACTGAGAACTCCAGTGAAGTGGCACATTCAAAGAAAGAAAAAAAAAAGGACTGGCTGATGGGAAAAGCAGAAAGAGAGATACAGTCAAGGAAAGAGGGAAATCCGGCCTGTGATTGGTGCCCCAGTATGTGCAGATATGTCAACGTTTGGGCTTCAGGGAAAAAAAACAAAAATGCAAGTTTGTGTGTTTCTGAGAGCTGATGACAGTGGGATCTATGTCGACATCTATGAGAAGGTCCTGCATTGCATAATTTAACCAGACACTTCCTAATGAATCAAAACTGCTTCTCCGGCACACGAGGTGGAAAAAGTTTCCAATCTTGCAGGTTTGTCTGCATGTGGCCCGCTGGCACGTGTGCATCGTTAAACTGGACCAGAGCCCACCTGAACTTTCACAATCTCACGCCCAAATCATGCCCTGCTGGGGTGGAGTCCAAGCTTTAATGAGACAATGACGCACATGGCAATGTTTCTAACCAGGGACGTTTTTTTATATACAACTTTTAAGTTTCATTTTTATAGATTTTGAAACATATTGGGTTTTAAATTTCACTCATAGGGCGGCCCTGAGTTTCAGACCATTTGGTGTATGGTATGAGTACTTTGCTGTTATACACACGTAGTGGAATAACACAGATTACCCAAAGAAATCCGACTTCAGAGCTAAACTGTAAAGTGAGAAACGCAGGCTTCCATCCTCGGGTACAAAGCTCATGAGGAAAAGCACCTAACCAAGATGGATTATCTTCTTGACCCCCAGTAGCAAACAGGTGATAAATTCACAGCAAGTGTTGATGGATGTTATGAGAATAGTTCACATAACAGACACACCACCCTGATCCCTCGTCACACACATCCTGTCAACATCGCCAACAGCTGAGAGACGTGCGAGTCGGTGGGAGAGACGGGGAAAGAGACCGAAATACCGCACCAGACAGAGCCGAAGAGTAAGCACGTCAGAACAGGAGCCAGCTGCTAACAGCATGAAGTGATTCGCCAAATTGTCGGTCTCATCGGTGTCAGCTTGTGTGTCAAACCAGCCCTTAGTTATCGGGAATCACCTCTTAGATGTAACCAAGGCACGCGGTGACGGGGATCGGTAAAGCCTGTGGCCCTTCTTATTCTGCCATCGATTCAAGCAAATTAAACACACTGACAGATTAATCAAAACACGGGGGACGGCGATTCAACAGAGCGTGGCGCAGCTCGGCTGCCACTGTGCAGGCACGAGCAGGAGGGAAGACACGAAGCAGACAATAAATTTCTTTTTTCAAGCTTAATAAAAGCTAAGAGTGTGTGCTTTGTGAGTCTGGGCCGGAGAAGAGCTCGTGGGCTCCAAGTGGAAGCTGTGGTTTATTCTGGCTCCAGTTTCCAGGGGGGGCCAGATTCAGCACAACACCAGCGGGAGGCTGGTTCAGTGTTACAGGAAGCTTGAGCTGAATGCCTTCCTACTTGCACTGTGTCACCGTGTGTCTCCAGCTCTGTTGCTATTGGTTTAACAAATGTGATTAGTCTCAGTGTGTATGCAGTGTGTGTTTTAAATATGATTAGTATTTCCTTATAGCAGCCGCGCAGACTGCAGCCATGAGGTCCCCTGACTTTGGGCTTCACACCAAAATGGCTGATTGCTCTGACAGACAGACGTGCTGTGTTTGTCTAAGTGGTTTTTGCAGGAGGTTCGAGAGGACTAACACCACCTGTCAAAAGAAACCTGTCTCCTTCCTATGTGTGTTTTGCTCTATTTCAGGCACCCTGATACCAAACTCACATGTTTTTGTGTGATTTTTAGCCTTTTTCAATGTGACTTCCATTGAGGCTTTCTCAGTAGGTGAGGGGATCTGTCAGTCAAAATATCTGGTGCAGAGTGGGATGTTACCACATGGGAAGAAATGAATTCAGCACTGTTAGATCAATGACATTTGGATTCATCTAAGGAGCAGACAATCTAAATAAGGAGTTGTAGCGATGAAAAAAGAAAACAACTCTATAAACACCTGCCATATTTTCCAGGTTAGACTTGGGCTTTACCTTACATTTTTTTCCTCATTACCCCCAAAATCACTCTTTTTTTTTAAAAGTGCCACAAGTGCCGTACTGACTTACAAGCGGTGTTGTACTGCACTGCAATGTCAACAAGGCAATTCCTTTCCCTTTGTACATCTCCCAGATGAGCACATCTGTGCGTCTGTCCACATGATTGAATGTTGTTTAACAGGCTTGACCAGGAAACCACATGCTGAAGATCACAGGGGAGACGCATCACCTGCTGAAAGTCAGGTCTTGGCCACAGTAGCATACACAAATACACATACGCAGATGTACGAGGCAAAGGAATGCCGCACGTTTTCTCATTGTTGTCAGTTTGTTTTTGTCTTCCTTCGTCTTCTGTTGTGCGTATAACTTTTGTCTTCTTGGTGCCATTGTTGCGTCCAAGCCTTGACCGGGCTGAGCGTGCATTACCTTGTCAAACAGCGGCGCCTTTCCAGTGGACGGGTTACACTGGAAGTCAGCATGTCATTGCATTTGACTATGTGAGGCACCATCCAGACGGGAAGGAGGAAAGATTTAGACCCCGACAACAAAGATTTCATACAACAGAGGAAAAAGGAGCTGCAGATATTAAAGCAATTATTTGAAGTTGCAGCAGTCGGAGTCACTGAGGTGCGGCTTTCACAGAACATCATATGAAGAGTTTTGTACAAAAAAACCCTGAAATCTGAAATATGCTTTGATTTTTCAGTACAAGGCCCCTTCTTTTGCTGTTCTCATGACCTTTACCTTCACAAGTTATGAACCCTATTTCGATTAACTCACACACACACACACGCACACATACACACAATAACCCTTCTTGCCTGGGAAATACTTTGAGGAAGTTGAGGAAGTGGAAAGCAGGGAAACCAAGAAATAAATAACTCCTTTGTGTTGCGACTACATAAACAGTGCAGCACATTACAGATCACTATAGTGGCAAAACTGATAAGAAGCCTCCCAGACACACAAAAACACACACACAAGCACACCCTGTGTGTTTGTGGCATTCTTTTGGACATATCTGTGGGTCCAACCTACTGTATGGATCAACTTTTCAACATGCTTAAAGGTAATTCAGGTTTAGGGTTAAAGTTTGGCTTGAATAAAGGTCAGGGCTGCACATGAGTGAAGTGGTCAGTATGTCTTGGCCCACAATCGCAGGGTTGCCAGTTCAGAGGGTGCCATTCGGAGGACAGTTTACATATTCCCTGTGTGCCCTGTGTGGACACTATGGTTTGATCCAAAAATATATTCATATGAGGTTAATTGCTGACTCTGAATCATCTGAAGCTGTGAATATGTGTATGCATGGGTTGTACTGATTGTCCCCTTGTGTGGTTGGTGAAGCACTTTCTGGTGAAAAATAGAGAAATAAATTGCTAATTGCACTGTCAAAGGAGAGTCCCCTAAAGTGAGGCCGCACAACTGCATGAGACTGCGAGAAAGTAAAGAAAACTTAGGAATGACTAAAACAAGAGAAAAACTGCACATACGTCTTTCCTATACGTCTTCCGATTACATTTTTCCTTGTTTAGATATTAAACATTGGCCAATTTCCCATTATTTTCATACGATTGTCCAAAACCCAAAGGTAGCCAGCCAGGTCACTACAATAATTCCAAAGGCCAAACAGCGATTGCTATCTAGTGTAAATGTTGATACAATACTGAGAACATTTTGCTTTGCCTCGACTCCGTCAGGAAAGTGACAGAATCTCACAAGCAGATCATCACTGCCAAACAACATCACACAAAAATGTAAACTCTGTCCTACTGGACCAACTGACCCAGTTGTTGATAACTGTGAAAACACTAAATGCAACACAGTCTTGATGCTTGTGTGGTGGTCAAATGGGGAATAAAAAGCAGATCTGGAACAACAATCATTACTCCATGAGGTCAGTATTGGATGTGTGCGTGCGCCTGTCCTGTCCGAGTGACCACATGTTCCAACAGCCAAGCAGAAAGTTTACACCGACTACCATTACACTGTAAATCACTAATCTTGTGGGGAGACTCTCGCCTGGAGAATCTTGGCTCGGTCGGAGCGAGCCTTGAGGAACGTGCCGGAATGAGTAAATCAAACCTTATTCACTCACTCTGGCAAACCGGAGAGCCACCCGTGATGTCTGGCATGGGATTATGCTTTAACTCGGTGCCAGAATAACTGCCGGCGAAGATTAGGAAAAAGGGTAACAGTTG
This sequence comes from Malacoctenus tetranemus, assembly GCA_032274765.1. Taxonomy (NCBI): domain Eukaryota; kingdom Metazoa; phylum Chordata; class Actinopteri; order Blenniiformes; family Labrisomidae; genus Malacoctenus; species Malacoctenus tetranemus. Next base: position 12,295,355 of record JAUESF010000006.1, read on the forward strand.
ATTACCACTGTCACGACAGCAAGAATGAAGGTCCAAAGGGTTCACTGAGTTGCTTTCAGGGTATAGAAATCAAACTGAGCCAGAGAGCTGGGCAGAAATTATGGCATTTTCACTGTTTTTGCAGACAGTTTGACTCTTTTTGAAAGCTTCCACAAGCAAATCCCTTCAATTTTCTTTAATTTGCATCTCATATCTGACTCTTTGTCACCTCATCCTACATCATCATGGAGGAGCAGACTTATCTTGTAGTTTTTAAAATACCAGCCAGTCATCCTTTACAAATACATGAGAGGTGAGGAACCAAAGAGGTGAAACAAACAATTTATCTACTTTGGATTGTATGACTAAAGATCTGGGGCTGTTTTTTGCTGCACTGCACTTTTGAGTGGGAGAGAGAAAATACTTCTTTGCTTCTCTCCAATGCATGTCAAATGGCTAAAATCAACCTGTGAAAACAGAAGGGGCCGAAACGGTGCATGATGCCAAGTTAGGACCTCGCTGGAAGACGAACAGCCAGTCATCTTTTTTCATTTCTCAGGAGACGCTCCCCTTAAAAAAAAAAAAAAAAAAGTGAACTGCTGGAATCAAGATAAAAGCAACACAGCCAAGCTGCAATGAGATACAGCGCCGATACCGAGGGCTCACCCTACGCTGCTGGCTTGGTTACCGTGGCAACCCCGCGAGGTGAGAGAAAGGACATACCAGACTGAAGTAAATCTCCTCACGGTTGCTTGAGGAATTCAGGTGAAGTTTCACTCCCTGCCCTTCTTGCCTCATTTCTTTTTTTCCTCTTACCTAAACAAAATCTTCTCCTTTTAAATGGACACAGTCAGCGGCTGCACCGCTCTTCTCCGAGCCCAGATTTTATGAATCACTTTACGATTCGAGAGCACTTCCAAGTGCACCATCCTTCTCTGAAACTGAACTTCAAGGATACTTTTTTCACTTCGGACGTGACTTTAAGTTCCAGACTGCTGCTTTATACGATGTATAAATCAGGCTTTTGCCAAGGGGGAATAATCACAGAGGGTTTAAAGGGAGGGTGTGAGTGAAAAGAGAGGGTGAATAAAGAAATGAGCAGACATGTCTGAGAGTGTATGCTTGATTTTGGCTGAATAAGTAGGACAATAGTGTTGTAGCCAACACGCAATGAGATTGAGCACTGTGAGGAGTGAAAACGGCAGTTCTCTGTAAAAAGAAACGAGTGTCGTAAAAAATAAAGAAAACAGACAGATAAAAGTCGACTGAGCAGGAAAGAGGAGCTTTCTTTGTCCTACCTCCAAGAAGCAGGTCCCAGCGGGGGTGTTTTCCTTGATGGAGGCATTGTAGAAGTTGCTGGAGAACACAGGTGTGTTGTCATTAACATCCTGCAGCACAATGTCCACCTTGGCCGTGGATGACAGAGGGGGGCGGCCACTGTCCGTGGCAACAACAGTCACGCTGGGAGCCGGCTCTGACTCGAAGTCTAGAGCAGTTGCGGTGGTAATGATCCCAGTAACAGGATCAATGGAAAACCAGTCAGAGTGGGAGTTTTTGCCCTTCAGTAGGCTGTAGCGCACATCCCCATTGGGGCCCTGGTCCTTGTCCCTTGCAGTAACCTGGAGAACAAAAGATCCAGGATATACAACCTCTGGAATGGTCTGTCTGTAGGCCTGCTGGTCGAACAGAGGGGGGTTGTCATTCACATCAGTCACTTGGATGGTGAAGGAGGACTCCGCCCTGAGTGGTGGCGTGCCAGAGTCCGTGGCCATCACCCTGAGGTCATACGAGTCTCGCTCCTCTCTGTCCAAGACCTGGTCCACGTAAATCAAATAGATGATGCTGTCCTTGGTCGTCAGGGCAAATTTCCCGTCGCCCCCCTCGAGGGACACATTTACGTTGGCATACTCTCCATAATCGGGGTCGGTGACGGATATCCGAGCGACGTACTGGCCTGGTTGGGCTCCCTCTGAGATTTTGGGAGAGCCATCCTCACTGAGGAAGATGATGGTCATGGTGGGTTGGTTGTCGTTGTAGTCACGTACATGGATGGTCACAAATGCGTTGGTCACCTGGGCAAAGAAAATGACGGAAAATTTGTGTTACAACAAAATAGAACACAAAACCTATTTTTTCCTCCTATTGGTGGACTTTTTATAACATTTTCACTATCAGCTCATTCACTGACCTAGCAGATAAAACCCCATGACCCAAATGCAAACAAATAACCTGTCAATTACTCAACAACAAAAAAACACCATATGCTACTCGTCAATTATACAACAAGCTGGTCTTGTGTTCAAAATGCTTTAATAAAGAGCCAAAACGCAATTACCTCGGGGTGACTGGCATTATCCCTGGCCTGGACCACCAGTTCATGAACCCTCTTCAGCTCATAGTCGAGGGGTCTATTCAGAGTGATGACCCCTGACTTCGTGTCGATGACAAAGTAGCGGTCAGGGTCACTCTGACGGCGGTTGATTTCATAAAGCACCAGCCCGTTGTCGCCTTCATCCTCATCTGTTGCGAACACCTACAAACATCAAACAAGTAAATAAATAGATGAATATAAAGCCAAAGGTATGTTTAGTGGAAAAATGAGCAAGCAGAGATTCAGCATTAAGCTAACCTGCAGGATGCTGCTCCCTTGTGGGAGACTTTCCGAGATAATAGCATGGTATCTGCTCTGATTGAAGGCGGGTGCATGATCATTGATGTCAGTAACTGTCACTTCCAGGGTCATGGATCCCATCCTTCTCGGTGACCCCCCATCGAAGGCCTCCAGCACCAGGGTGTACGACGAGCGTTTCTCCCTGTCAAGCAGCCCGTTGACCACCAGGTCAAGATACAGCACCTTGTTCGCGGCTCTCTTAGTCTCAAGTCTGAACGTCTGACCCACGTTGCCCTCTCGAATAGCATAACCTTGGGTGGTCAGCTGGTCCTTGTCGGCGTCAGTTGCAGGCTCCAAAGAAAACCTCGTCCCCACTGCCGTGTGCTCAGGGATCTTGAGTACAACTTTCTTTTTGGGGAACACAGGTGCGTGGTCGTTGATGTCGTTGACAGTGATCGACACTTCTATTGTGGTGCCCGTCATTGTCACGGCAATAAAGCTGTAGTGGTCCCTTTCCTCACGATCCAGCCGTCGTGCAGTGGTGATGATGCCTGTGGTCTCGTCAATATTGAGGTCGCTGCCGACACCTGTGCCCTCATGGTCTGAAATGAAGTAAAGGCTCGCGGTCTCATCAGGCGGTAACCCGGCACTGATGTCGCCGACAATGGTTCCTGCTGGCTGCTCTTCGTCCAGCTGTAGTTCCAGTGCCCCGAGAACAGCTGTCGACTGAACTGACAGGAGGACGATGCACAAATAAAAGAGTGGCTTCTGTGGCCAGAGACTTGAACGCACACAAGGTCCAGTGACCCAAGCCCTCCGTCTTGACCCTTTGCTTGTTACCGGCATGGCTGGGTTCTGCTACGCCTGTAAAAAACAAAGAGAGAGGAGGGGAAAAAATGGTCAGCCAAGAGAAAATACTACCTAACGTTAGAGCTCCATGCTATGAACGGGTTGAGCAACCGAGCAGCTTTTTTTGGTCACTATTTCGAAAACATCTTGAAAATTCACTTAGCTCTCTCAGCACAAATTGAAAACAAACAGCTCTTTTTTTTCCCCTCAAAGTGGAGTAACTATGCTAAATCCTTGTATGACAATGTGCAAACACTTTTACAGCTGAGATTTTATATTAAAGACGCTGCATGTTGAATTTCAACTTCCCCCCCATAAAATGAATATATATAACATCTTGGAAACACTCTTCAGTTGGTTCAGTAAGCTTTGGAAGAGCATGAAAATGGAAGTCTAAGTCTGTCCAGGATCCACATTGGCTTTAACCACACTGAGGACAGAGCATAAACTATATTCATCTCAAGGATAACAGTTTTTACTCACTGAGTGAGAACATCTTAAAGCACCCAGAGCATCACACACTGGAGTCCCGAAGGAAAACACATTAAAGACACAGAAATAGGCAATGAAGTCTTTTGTAAATTTTTTATCCAACACAGATCTCAACAGCGACGGAATGCATGGGAAAGTAAACCTAAAGCTGCTTTAGCAGGGCCTTCATGAGGAAAAGCAGTCATTTAAGACTGTAAGCTTAGCCTTTATGTTCCCCAAACTTTAAATCAAGCACACATCCATAAAGATAATATCCTCCTCATGCCAGAGCTAAATCAGTCCTATCAGTCATACACTGGATATAATCACAAACAGATCCACAAACTGCCACACGGCTGCATCACCGTCCAAGACTTAGTGACAAAAAATTTTGCAACAGTTGGATACGACTCACTGAGTCACACACTGGCGACAATTATTGTTTACTGTGGCGTCTGACTCACCTGACACTGTCCGTGCTAGCCTGCAGCTAAGTCACCATCTGGTCTTTCAACAAGCTAAATAAACACCAATAATTGTTTGCAAATGGAAACTGACCCACATTTGACGTGCATACTTTCACACACCACCATGAAATTCTGGAAATACACTCGTTCTGGTAAGTTTAGCTGAACTCTCACGAGATAGATGCACGTTTCACTCCAAGATGAGATCCACAAATGTTTAGATTACTCTCAGAATCAGGCCAATTGCTTGTGCATGTTTCTCTCTTATTTACAAGGAAAGATTTATTGAGTGTGTAACTCTTGAAAACATCTTGCAATGAAGAGAACTATCGAGCCGTAGCACAACTTCATTCATCACACTTTTAAAGCCCGTTGGATGCTGTTTCAACACTCTCCTGCATCGATCTGGACCAGAGAACCTAAACGGTTTGGAATGCGAATGAGTGCTGCCACTATAAACTAATGTCTGAGACAAAAAAAAAACAAAAACTTAAGTGTGACACATGAAAAAAAAAAAAAACCTACCGGTAGCTGACAGGAGGCTAGCTGTCAGTGGCGGGTGTTGGCCCCTGCTGGCCAGCCATATTCACCCAGACAATCACTCCCATAGTGCATGTATAATTTGGACAGTTAACTTTAGGAATGTCCTCGGCCTCTGGAGAAAAAGGCAGCCTGCTGCCGGCGTGAAGCATTTGCGCATACATTCAACTCGTGCATTCATACTCGCGCAGACAAAAACACCATAGAATGACCTTGTGGCAAAAAGGACTGAAAGGCCGACTGTCACCTGAACGAAAAGTGTGAAACTGTTTCATTTGATTTAACTATTTAATTAAAAGTAATTGCATTTTTGTGTACTTTCGAGAAGAGTAATTAAATGATAAATAGACCAATATCTTTAGCAAGTTGCTAAAGTTGTTTTTTCATTGAAGTAATTCAGTCAAATTCTGAATTTGGATTTCAGAAGTTTCTCTGAAACATGAGAAACACAAATCATCCTTTACATGCGTTTCTTTATACACCAAATGCCTCTGTCGTCAACTTTAAATTTGTGTTTCCTTCAAGACCGAATGTAAATAAGACCAAGAATACATAAAATAATATTTTATATCTAATAAATTCTGCTGCTATCACCCACTCCACAAGTCTTCCTCCTGACCCTGACCTCCTGCGGTAGTTTATGAGGACTCCGAGGAGGAAAGATTAATAAAGGCTATAGCTCCATAGGGACAGGGAGAGGGACACTGATACTGGCCTCTCTGATACGGTCGCTGACCTCTACATCTGGTCCAGACGGCTGCTCTGGACAGTTGCTGCACTCCCACACAAAGAGGGAGCGAGCCGCGCTGAGACTAAGCACATGTCTGCAAACACACCCTCCTTCTTTTGTTGTGTTTGCTTTATGTGGAAAGCGCTCGTCTGTGTCTGCGCCCTTCGTCTTGAAAATGAGTGGGAAGAAAAAAGGGAAGAGGTAGAACTCGGACGAAGAGGTCTGGGTGAGACAATCAGGGGTGTGATGATCAAAAGCAGCCTCTCGACTGCTGAGTGGAAACGCTCGTTGCCAGAGCTCAGGCCTGTTGAGACCCTGCTCTGAAAGAAATTAACCCACGGTGCTATAACTCAGCCATGGAGAACCGGAGGAAAAACAACTCGAACAAAGCAGAGAAATGGGAAGGCTGGACTTCAGAAACAATAGAAAAGGCTGCGTCCCGAGGAGTGATTACCGTTTGCTTTGGCTTGACGGCCCCGTTGTCTTTAGGGACCACTAAGCTGCATACAGGCAAAACCTATGATTGAAAGCTCGAGTCAGAAAGCGTGCGAGTGCGTATTCGTGTCTTTTAAATCCTTCAGCTGAGTGTCAGTAAAAGGTTATATTGATGAACAGATCGCATGGATGCAATCTGTCACTGTCAATGAGCAGTCGGCCCATGATGTCATCTCCCCTTTGACGTGTGCTGTAATACACTTGTGGTTACCATGGAACAAAAAGCTGATGAGAGATGGAGAGAACAAAAGCTGATAGCACGCTGAAAGGACAAAGACTACAACAGGGTGTCTGTGGAGTGAGAGATGGCCACCTGATTTACTCCCTCTAGTGGCATGCTTTATGATACCCTGCTAATCCTTATTCCTAGGTAGCATTTCATTGGTTGAGATGAACGTATCAGATACTGTAAAAGTAAAGCAAAGGAAGGTAAAAAAAAAAAAAGCTTCAACCTGTCTTTGCGGTTCGATCGGTCTTCATGTGGTTATGACATGTGCAAGCAAACAGTGACATCATCTCGGCGTGACCACACTGAAAGACAGGGCAGACCCAGAGGGCTCCATGCAGTCTCAGCCACATTCTATCTGGCATTGCAGCCCCATAATCTGCCTCCGCTGTGTGGAAGCCTCAAAGCCTCAAATACACGAGCCTCCGCGCTTAAGTGCTGTTACCAAATAATAGAAAACCGGAGTGTCTTCTATACAACCAAAGCAGCACGTGCACAGGGATGTGCGCGAGTATGTGTTTATGTTGTCAAACCCCATATGTGGAGAAAGGCTCCTCTCCTCATGCAGTGCCATCTCCCTTTTCCTCACTCGCATGTTCACTCCTCCTCTTTGCCTCTGTCCATCCCCTCTAATGGATTTAGCAGATTCGGCCGGGCACGCCGTAGCGACCCACAGCCAAGCCAAACAGGACCTGAAGTCACGAAGTTCCAAAAGGGAGCAACCACTCCGTAAGGCCTCTATCTGCCATTTTTCTTGTGCCGTGATGGGACAACACAGGGTTTCTTTCAGCAAGTTCCACAGCGGTTGAAAAGTCTGGCATTCTCTAAGATATTTGGCAACAGCTCATTTCTTTCTCCTGCAACTGCTTCTGTTTCTCTCAGAACAATGGGCAGAGTTAGTGAAGGATGATGACAGTACAGAGAAAAACTTATCATGTCAAAGTTAACATCAATATATGAGGTAAAGACGTGTCTGACACATCATTACCTTTGCCCATTCAAGTGTTCAACACCCCAAAAGCAAAGATCTGATTTATCCTGAAGCGTTCTTCTTTTCATGGAGTCCACTCAAAGCATTAGTTCCCTATACGCTTGAGGGAAACTACTAAAGTGTTGTAGTTTTACTACCATATGATTAAAGCAGTAAAATTTGCGCCTCAACAGATGTACAGTTACAACAAAATGACTGAGAATGGGGCTACAGTGGTCGACAGAAACAAAATAAGTGTGTGTGTGTGTGTGTGTGTGTGTGTGTGTGTGTGTGTGTGTGTGTGTGTGTGTGTGTGTGTGTGTGT
>JAUESF010000006.1:12324275-12336628 GCA_032274765.1 Malacoctenus tetranemus
TTTTTTTCCAAGCGCTTTGGGAGATCCCCAAACCTTTTCCCAGTCCCTTTGCATGAAACATAATGAGGCCGTCATCGCTTCCTTCTTCTTTGCGTTGCAGTAATGGGACGCATCGTGGAGCCCGTGAAGTGCCAGGCACCTTTTAGTACCAGCTTTACATCATGATGACTTCACCTTGCTCTCCCTCTGATTAGTCAGTCAGCGACACCGGTGAACCTGGATGCTCACCGGGGCTGACATTTGTTATACGGCCCGTGTGGCCCGTGCAAGCATCCTGCTCTTTTTTATTTTGCTCTCTCAGTGTCGTCGGCTCCTCCTCTCGCAGCCTAATTGCTGCTTTTCTTTCGGAGTTTGCCTCGGAGGCACGGCTTAATACTTTCCCCTGACATATCGCGGTGCCTCGCAGAGGCAGTCTGTTTCATGTTGGCGAAGTGGGCCGAGCGCTGGGTGCAGCGATTTGGGAATATTGGGGTTGTGGTTAGTGGGGGGGTGCTTGTCTCTCTTCCAGCCAACCACTGTTTCATTCCCAATTTTTTTTTTCCATGCATTAGGCTGTTATTATTTAAGTACGGCCGCTTTCATACACTCACAGTCAAAGACATAATGCACGTGCACTCCACTGTGCCCTTGCTACGGAGGCAGCGGTGTGCAGGCTTTACATCGGGACAAAGCGGTCACTGCATTTCCCATCATTTTCGGCACACACACACACACACATACACAGATAGCCCTAAATGGAAAAGCAAGGTGGCGCATGCACGGCCGCAACCAGAAAATCTGCTACTCTGCTTAGGATACCCACCGGCTGTCCACATCATAGTGACCGCTGATTTCTGAGCTCTGTAATCACAGCACACGGGGCTATTTTAGTGCAATCTCGCCGTGGATTAGACAGCAAATTGCCGAGCGTAGTGAGCGTTTCCATAGAGAAGATGGAAGTTGCTTGTAAGAAATAATAAACAGAGTTAGATTCAGATTAGATGTGACGGTCTGAGAGCGGTGGCAGCTGCAGAAGTGTGTGGACGGTGTCCCACTGTGTGTGTTTACTCTAAGGAGAAAAAAGGAGATTTCATATGGAACAGAACATTCGAAAACTGAGCGAAGACTGTCCTTATATTTCATCCCTACATTTAATCATCTCCATTTGTGCTAGTCTAGCGCATGACTCCTTCCACACACACTATTAATCAGTTGGGTGTAATGACAAGCTGACACAGCCATAAATGTTTATACTCTGTCAAGCTTACACATATGTGTTGGAGGCTCACAAACTTGTCCCAAGTCTTCCCAAAATTGAATTCATTACAGCGCCTGTGGTTGCAACTGTCAGAAAAGTCAAGTCGACCCAATAATTATCTCCTGTAATGAGTAAATATCTGGAAACGTTGTCAGGGTCCCGCCTGTCTGAAACACTCAATCACGTTTCAAACAAATGAGGCTCCCACCAGCTGGGAGACTGCGGGGAGATTTGTCGTATCGTCTGGTTCGGCCATTGAATGCAAACACACAGCAGGGAGAGGCACACTGGCATGCGGGCCATCTTTCAGAAGATCAGGAAAATGTCATGTGAAAACACGCTGATGAAAGAAGTCAGGAAGGATTTGAACTGGAACCCTCAGCATGCATTCTTTGACTTTGCCACATATTCTCTCAGCTGCTTCCTTTTCACCACAGTCACAAAATACAATAAGACTTTTCACAAATCAGAGGGAAATGTTCAAACAAAACAATTGGAGAGGACACACATCTTTTCTTTATTCTCACATGGAATTTCTCCTTAAGCTGTGATGAAACTGTAGCATGAGGGAAACATAAACTTTGCTATTTTGATCTCAATTTTATATAAAAATGTGTCAGGGTTCATTTATGTGACAAAGAATCCAGAGCGCAGAAAGCCTGCGTGCAGATGGTTTGGAGCTCATGCCAAAGAGAGAATCTACCAGGACTCCATCAATAAAAGTGCTGTAAATCATTGGTGGAAAATTACCTCTGCGCCATGACTCATCTCAACTGGATCGGTGATGATGGAGCCAGTGCATTTATCTCGACACATGAGGTCATCCAGAGAGTTTGTTGTGTTTCTGGTCAGAGCCCCCCCCACCCCCACCTCATCCCACCCAAAAAAAAGTTGCTTATTCTTTTAATTCCATGGTGCAATTTGTGGAAAACCAAAGGGGGCGATGTTTCCCATGACCTTACTCTTACTGCTGAGAGATCCAAAAAAAAAAAACTACCCACCCCCTCACCACACCACACCCACCTCAACCCCCACCCCCACCCCGTCATCCCCACCCACCAATCTCATAGCCTGTGTATTATTAGGCTTGATTCATTCAGGTAACCCGTGGGTGTTGCACTCACCTTTATCACGTTTCCCTGCAACCAGCAGGGTTTGTAATGACCTCTGAAAAACGTTCTGCTCACACTCACCTGCTCTCCAAATGGTTCATTTCCGGCACATCAGAGAGAGTCGGCCACGACAGGAAAAGAGTTTGAAACATTAAAGGCTTTGATAGTTATGGGGCTTATTGTGCTATGTTAAGCACTCTTTCTTTTCCTTCGTGCGTGAGTGTGTGTCATTGTGTGTGTGTGTGTGCAAATGTGTTTTGTGCAAGGTGGGAAATATGGGTGCCATGTGGGGTTGAAGGTGTGAGAGAAAGCCAAGCAGGCCTTCCCATTTGTAGGTCATTAGATCAGTTGCTGCAGACCCACAGTGAAACTGCTTTGAAGGCACCTCACAGGGTGCTCCAGGTGTGCAGCGCGACCATAAAACACACTCATGTGCAGGAGCTCTTGTTCACACCGTGAGAATAGAACAATAATTAATCTCTCCATTTGTGTTCCATCCCCCTAAATAATTTGAAACACTTTGCTTGGAGCGACAGGTTTCCTGTGATGACTTACCAGGCGACCGTTGATTTGCTCAGCTGCTGCGACCGTTGCAGCCGAGCGACGATGGCAGAGAGGCTGTGATTTTTATAAGACCGTTCATATGGCTTGTGGCTTTCCTCGTTCTTTCTTTCATTCTGTCCATCTGTCACACCACAGAACATGCCAGCATTGTTCGGTTCCAGCTAATGCTAAAGGCCTGTCGCCCTCTGATGTGGTGATGCTCCGAGGGAGAATTTAACTCTTGTGTGGGGGGGGGGGGACATTTGGAGAGTGAACATGCACTAAGATTTCAGATTATCCTTTAGCAGGAGGCAAATGATTTATGAGCACAGAAAAAACCTCAAGGGTTATCAGAAAAAGCAACAAAACAGAGGGTACTATGTACTTTTTGGATGCAGCTCGAGTTTTGAGCCTGTGCTCTGTTTGCACGCGAGTGAAAGCATTTGCAGCAGTTTTATTTTGGTGGTGTTTCTCTTTTTGTTTTCCTTCTTTTTGGTAGTGTTTCTGATTTCTACCACGAATCTACAAGCAGGTATAATTTGGGGCTGATAATGTAAGAAAAATACAACCCACTCTGAAACGCGATCAGTCCCGGGCAGCTTCACTGATTTTAATTTGCAGGTGGTTTTCCTTTCTGGAGTATCATCTTTAATGTCCTTTTCCGCTTTCTGGCCTTCGCACTTGGACCAGCCCTCCCTTTCAACTCATGTGTCCCCGCTTAGCCTCTCCAAAGTTCTGCTTCTTCTCCACGTCTTCACTTCGAGGTTCGGACGTGACACTTAAAGAACAAAGCGCTCTCGAGAAGGCAGTCATGAGTCATTTGAAATAAAAAAAAACAAACATTGTTTTTTGCTTGTTTTTTTTTTTAACCCATTTTGAAGCCAAATGGAGCTTTTTTTCCTGTGGCAAAGTAATTGTAACAATGCTTTTATAGTCAGCACTGATAGTCCTGCCTGAAAGACATGATGAGGCGTCATGTAGCAGGTCATTAAATCTGACTTTAATTTGCGTATTCCAGACTCACTGATGGTCTATTGTTTAACAAAAAAACACTCAAAGCTTTGTTATTCATTTTAATTGCATCATAATATTTTGGTAAATTAATCCACAGTATAGCTGTCATGACACAATGAGAGATCCCACCCATCCTTCTCCTCCTTTGAGAACCGTTATCATTTTTTCCCATCGTTTAAACTTATGTATAAGCTAAAGATCATGTCCAGTAATTGAGATTCCCATGTGATTGCAATATCATACAAGATCATAGGAAGCAGTGCAGGAGTCGGGTTTTCTTCCTATTTACAAACTTTTGGATGATGTGTGTGTTTTAATGAAGCATGCAGCAAGTTTGTGAAGCCTCACTGAAGGCTTTGATTTTGCCTCTGAGTTTTGCGAGAAACCTGATGGGAGTAAATTTTTTCTAAACATCCGAGGATGTCTTGAATAAATGTGACATAAATTACCACAGTAACTCCTCTCATTTGTGCATCATAAACTCAGGGGGGGAAAAAAAGCATTGTTTACAACATCTCACGCAGACAGCCATGAACTCTAACTCTTGTGTTGCCGGCTAGTTTTCAAGAAACAGGATCAAAGAGGCACTAAGTTGGTCCAGCTGCAACCACCCGTCTTAAGCACCAACCTCATCCTCATAGGACGTCCTGACATCTGCAGGACATCCTACACCAACACTGTTGACCTCAGTAGACCTTCGTCCACTGCACATGCGGCATGAATGAGGGTAAGAAGGGGTGTGTGCCTGCTCTCCATTAAACTGCATCAGAGAAAGTGTTAGCCTTTAAAAGAGCTCTAAGCGCAGGCTGTAATTTAAAGGATCTGTGTTTAGGATGTGTGTTTGGAGCGGGTGCAGCACATACGCTGCTCGACTGTTTGGCACAGTGTGTTTTTTTCCCCCTGCTAAAATACAGAGGGCAGTAGCAGACCTCATCAAAGCTGCACTACTGTTTAAAGCTCTTGCTGCCTGCTAAACTTACTCCCCGGAGTATTTCAAAGGTCATGTGCACTCACGAAAACTCCCTCATAAATACACACGCTGCCATCCCTGCACATGCAATACAAACCAATATGCTGGAAAAAATTCCGGATACTTTTTTATTAGAATACGGCGTTGTCAAGGATTGTTTAAAAACTCAAGTCAAACATAAGGAAAACGTTCAAAATTAGACAGATATTGCTTTCTTTTTACTATTTTACATTCTAGGAACACATTCACAAGATACAATTGGGCCTGTTTCAATGAAAGGCACCTTAGATGAGGAAAACTAATTTATGATTGCTTTTTGATGGAGGGATCAGCACTTTTTTCTTTTACAAAACTTGCAAACTTGCCAATAAAAATATGGGAAAAACTCATTAAAAGCTCAAACTTTTTCTGAAATTCTTTACTGGTGTGTTGTGGCCAAGATGAGCTGCAGCACATGCGAAAATAATCATCGTTTAACAACAATCAAATGTATAGAAAATATCGAGTGCATACATCGACGGCTTAACTTTATAACCGAAGGACAATTTTCCACTTTGTAATCCTCACAAAAGTGTACTTACAAGCCGAGGAGAGCCTGATAAAAAGTCTTATAGGTTCACGAATGTTTCCAGAAACTTCTTGAAACACAAATATGATGAACTCTGTCTCCCTTTTCCGCCACAATTCTCAGATGAGCAGATTTCGACCATGTGTGGAGTTCTCGAAGGCAGAGGTTAAAAGTACAGATTTGTGTGCGACACTGCGTGACTTCACATATTTACCACTGAATAGTAAAAGTCTGCTGAGCCCGGTGAGAGAGGTCAGTCAGGCCCAGTCTCCAAGTGGAAGGAAATATTTCATCAAGTTTGTTGACGTTTGGCTCATAAATCATGAAGAACAATAGCACGGAGGACCCTGTGCAGAGGTGGCGTGGAGACCAGAAGTTACTTAGCTGTGAAACTTTCATGGGCTTTTCTTTGCAAAGATTGGGAATGCTGATGTTGGGAAACTGTAAGCATTGTAAAAGTGAAGGGAATGGAAAACCCAATCACATATGATGCTTTTCTTTCAGATTGCATCGTTGACCTTCCCTTCCCCTCTAAGGGAGTTTGGCACAATAAAAAGATCTAATGATAAAAGGTGCTGGTCAGTTTTTCATCAGGAACTTCAGGGAGTAGAGACCCCCTTTCTCCCCTTTCTCAGATCCCTCCATTCTCAAATGTGTCCTAAAATTAGCTATAATGCATGTATTTCAACATCCTTCTGTGATACAAAGACACCAACACCAAGCTATGGGAACACCAGGCTAATAAAAATATAATCAATACGGTGAAAGGAAGGTTAAGTGCACCTCTCTCCCTCATTTCCTTAACGACACAGTCAAAATCACACAAGCTGTATTGCAATAGAAACCTGCATCTGGTGCTGGTAAGACAGTGCAGTCTACAGCCAGATCGCGTGGGTCGCATGAGTTCATTTTCTCACATGGCAACACATGTAAAGTTTGAAGCTGTCAAGAGGCCAACTGCTTGTCAGGCAGAATATTTCACGGTAAATAGAAGGAAACCAAAACAGATTTTCTTAAAATATTATAAAGACATTCAATCGAAAAAAGAAAAAAAGAAAAAGAAAAAAAAGGTGAAATCCAACTCAATGATTTCAATTTCTTTTTCTTTTTTTAAAGCAACTTATCATTCTATCACTGATAGCAGTTGCAGAGAAAAGGCCTAAATTGTCCTACTTAGAGCATCTGGTTTGCATGCTAACTACCCCCTGGTGTGGCAGTTAGCATGTAACAGCTGCACTCCAGGAAACATCTTGGCGGCGTTTGTGTGTTTCCAGGTGCATCCATGAAACACACGTCCAACTTTCTTTTTTTTTTTCTCCCCGTATTGTCGTCAAACGCAACATTAATGGCTACAGGAAAGAGTGGGAAAAAGCGGAGTGCAAGTGTGTTTGCATGCAAGCTTTTACAGGCGCGTGTGAGTGCGTCTGCCTGGGTTTGTTTGTGTATCTGTGGTCTGAGAGTTTTTTCTTCAAACTGATGCTTTACCATACTTAGAGCTACAAGACTGACACTGATTGGTATTTGACTGGTGGTTTCCTCTCAGTAAAATGCCAGCTGTCATCTATGTAGCTTGGCAAAATCCAGGCAAACTGACCATTGTGTTATATATGCATCAAACCAGAGCGCTGCAACAGCCAGAATAAAGTGACCACTGTGGATATATAGAGCAGGAAGGAACAACCAGCATTATAATGAATTGTTATGGCTGCGACAAGAAGATGAATGGTGCTTTGAGTTTTTTACGGGTTTATTCTTGGCTCCACCAAAAACAGGAACCGTTGCTATGCCCTTATTTGATGTTATTAGGTCGAATAAGCCATTTTCTTGTTTCCACGCTGTTGTTTTTTTAAAATACACACATTTGGATTTTTTTATAACAAGAAAAAAGTTTTGTTTCATGCACAGTACATGAAATCAGTCTTCCTGCAGATGCTCGTATCATGATGATGAAGTCTGTGTTACATGTAACTGTCAGAGCACAGGCGCAACGCGAGCATGCAAAGGGCAATCGCGGGGTTACTTTCTGATTACATCTCAGCAAGTAAAATAACTTCATGCCAGATTATGATTGGACAACTTGAGCAACTTTATTTAGGCTTGGGGTTAAGGTTACTGCAGTGTTTTGCTGGGTCTATCAACAAAAATAATTTGAAATAATTAGAAATTTGAGAGGATCAGCTTTTGTTTCGGGGATTTACACATTACACAAGCACAGCCACATCATCGGCCACAAATCTTTACTCCGCTGAAGCAGTATTGGAGGAAAATAGTAGTCTTTGATTGTCATTTTAGTCATTCAACTGCAAAAACATTAAAAAAAGAGAAATCTGAAACAGTTGGGAGAAAGCCAGTTGTGTTATCACGTGCACATGTCTGGTTGTCCGCACATGTAGTCATGTGTATGGGCAGATGTGCTCTCTGTACTGTAGCTGCAGATGTTCGTGTTCGAGATGCGCTAATATCAGTCACATGGCGGATGTCAATGTCAAGCAGACAGGGGACAGATGTTTGCAGTGTTCCACAAGACACAAAACAGTCTGCAGCAACAGCTGGGAGAAGAGACCTCTGCAAAGAAGATAAGGCCAGAGCAGCCCTCCGGACATGCTTTCTTTCTGGAGACTCTCCGCAGATGGTTACGAAAGTAGCTGCCTCCACGAATGGCCATGCTGCAACGCTTCACTCACTCCAGGAGGTTTCAGTCCCAGTCATTCCCTGGACTGGAGATGACAGTCAGAACAAAGACAGGCTCAAGGACATTTCAGTAGTCTCAGCGCTCCGGCTGGAAGTTTTCCCTCCAAAGTACCTTCAGGTTGTTGGGGAGGAAGAGAGCGGGGAAAGGGGAGGGACGTCCTTGAGGTTGCAGGGACAATAAATTCACTGTTATATCCTGGTTATCCCTCTCATCTCAGCTCTGCTGCATAATTCCATCCACTACTGTACCAAATGTGACTGAGACTTCCTCTCTCATGTTTGGGTTCATGGCAGAGGCCTGATAGACAAAATACAGGCCGTCTCAAATAACTGCCTTCATTAAAACTTGATCCAGATGGATCATTCGACTCCATTGTTGAGCATCGAGGGATTCGCTAATTCAGCCAGATGAAAACAAAACAGTAATATTTTAAGGGTCAGTGACAGCAGAGTTTCAGCTGAACCAAACGTTTTGTGGCTTTCAAGGAGACAGACATGCTCTTCACAGATTCCAACGCATTTCATGGATGTCCAATGTTGCTCTTCTCTTGTCATGCTCTTTTTGCTGTTGTCTTCCCACGAATTACAGATATAGAACCAACAATGCTGCATTTTATCTTAACATAACCCCAATAGATGTGAAATGTGTGGTGAATTGCTTTGAGTTGCATGTTTTCGGAACATCCTGATCACTGTGAATTGGCAAAAAGTTGGATGCATGGGTGGATGAAATGATGCTTGGATGTTGTGGTTGTGTGTTGTTGATGTTTACAATAGTTATGAAGGAAAAACAGTATTATCTGTCAGGCACTACGAAGCTTACAAACTAAAAACTGTCTTCTATGGTACCAAAATATTGTTGAAACCATGTATTGAGCAAAATTCCACAAAAAAAGCTAGAATCTTATATGACAAAATAGCTCTAAAGAAAAACAAAGGTTTCAGTTGGTTTTGTCTGAGTGAATCTCTTTGACGAAGGCCACAAACACATCTTAATACAGCTCAAGCTAATCCTACTGATTTTGACCTTTTTAATGTTAATTTAAGCTCTAATGCTAGGATCTTAACAGTGCTGTGGAAACAATGTGAACACCTATCAAGCAAAGTGCTGATGTAGCCCACTTGAGGCTGTAAAAAAAAAAACAGGCACATGGCAAAAAGCAGCGGCAAAGACTGAGAGACAATCAGATAATTACAAATGCGACTGTGTGCTCTCACGTAGAGCCGCAGAGACACAGCGAACCAGCTGCCAGTGTGTCTAAATAGGTGGTTTACTGGCTGTGTGGTTTCTGTAAAGTCAGAGAGAATCTGGAGAGCTTCTGATTTGACCCGATACCGTCCTCAGTCAGTTTCCGTGATTGTACCTCTTTAAGAAGCCACTGCGACCAAATGCAATTAGTGTGAGCCCACTTAAGACACACGTTGCTGTTAATAGACCCAAAGAGACAATAAAACCTTCACAAGGAGAACTAAAAGCAGAGAAGAGGGATTAGCTGGATACAGCAACTGGGGACCCAACCATGATGGCTGCAAAATACAATAAGTGGGACAATAATAACAAGACCACTGTGTAAAGTGCACATAGTGAATGTGCCAAATGTCTCTGCCTTCCTTTTCCCATCTCTCCCGCTGATTATCGGGCCCTGACATCTCCCCCAGTCCAGGCAGAAGGCTGATTAATCGGACGCACTGAAGCAGAACCAGCCAGTGTATTGATTGTCACAGTGACCTTTCTTTTGCCACTGTTCTTCCAGAGACGTGGGGGGTTGCCATTCTGTAAGGCTCAAGCTCTTCAGCAGGCATCAGGGCTAAAGACGGGGTTGGGGGGGGAAACACAGTGCTCTCCACAAATGACATTCATAGCTTTCACACGCTAAATGGTAATCATCGGGGTCTCAGCAGGCTGCAGCAACACTGTGCAGCAGTCTTTATCTTGGTTCTCTTCATCAAGCAGGGCTGGTTGGAAAATCAGTGTAACTCACAGTGATCAATGGAGCATGTCGCAAGCTTTAAAAATAGGTGTGCTGAATTATTTGCAATAGCACCATGGAATTTTGCTCTCATCTATTATCCAATTCACATTTGGCACTTGTAACCCGTCAGTCCTCATGAGACTTTATGTGGTTAGTTTGGGGGGGGGGAATACCATTGCATTTCGGAAAGAAATAAAACATCAAAAACACAATCTTTTCGGAACCGTCAAGGGAGGTTAGGTGGAGAGGTTATTGGACCAGAAGGGCCACGAAGGAGAGAGACATTATAGGCGGTTAGGATGGGGAGAAGACATCTGTGCAAAGGAGTGGCGACCACATGACGCCATCGGCTCCAGATGGGACAGAAAAAGAAAGCAAGTTTATCTCAGTGGCATAAATTGATAAATCAAAGGAGGCAAACACACGTGGAATTGGACTGCAATGAAATCTAAAGATTTGGATAGTAGGATGAATGACTGATCATAACCGTTCACGGAGAAAGCGCGGCAGAGAAAAAATGAAATAATTATGGACAGAAGAGAAGCTCCAAGCCAAGCACACCAATAACCTACAAGCTGGGACAAAAAAAAACATGGCAGGGAGCGTTTGATGATCAGAGCAGAGGAGGGAAAAAAATCATCAGCTCGCAGCAACACATGGACACAGCTAACAGCAGGTTTACCAGCATGAGAAACACAGAGCACAGCAGTGTGACCTTTACAAAAGGAAAAAACTGGGTGGAAGAAAAAGATGAATGATCTCCAGCGAGTGGTCGGGATGACAATAGTGGAAAAGATGTGCGGGCTCGTTTTCCACTGCTTTTATGGTAACTCTACGTCCACAGTCAAACAATGCACCTCCATCAAAACTACACCCACAGCATGTAAATATTGTGTCTATCTGGGATTGCTGGTTTGTTTGACGCACGCGCATAGACTAAAAAAGTCCTAGTTGTGAGCAACCAAAAAACTCGTCACTGAAGCTTGGCCAAATTGTTCTGGAGCAGGCAGGAGTGAGGATTTTTTTGATTTTAGTTCCTCAACTTAACTGTATATTGAAAAAGAATCTTTCATTGAATCTTGTTGTCAAATCATTCTCAGATGATACCAAAAACTGAGGGGTCTCGAGTCGCCACTCAGCTAGTCACACAAACCACCTCAAATGGGTTTTTATATTATAGTGAATTATCTTTCCCAGGGAGCAGAAGGTTGAGATAAAGAGAGGCTTGGTCCCAACTTTCTGGCTCAACATCAGAGGTGGAGCTATTTGGTGATGTGATGTGGTGCGGTACACATGGTCGAGCTGCTGACTCAGCTTCTTTGGAAACCAGAAACCGAGGACCCCTCATCCCCTCCACCCCGGGTTCAACCATACCCTGTCAAAACTCGTCTTTAATCCTCAAGGACCCCATCCTCACCAGACACACACACACGAGCCACCACAAACGTCTCCTTCCTGAGCCCCTCTCCCCCTGGGAAAGCCGTGCAAACTATCATCACTGCTCACCACACCACCAGACACATCATGCTCGATGCCAAGCAAGTCCTGCCTCCGATTCAAACTTGTGTGTCAACATTACCTTACAATCAAGCTGCAGTCACAGAACTCAAGGCTCGAGGATGGAAATCAAATAACTGCACATTATGATTGGACGTCATTTAGGTTTCCACAAATGAAGCCAATCCAAACTGACGTGTCAGACGCAGCCAGATATTTAAAAAGTAAGGGGGGGGGCAGGAAATTACACATGCTCGTGTTTTGCAAAGCAATTTGCGACATGTTTTTAGACATGACACTGAAGTCAGCGTGGTTCTTCCAGCTTGTTTTTCTCTAATTGTGTGTGTTCAGCTCTCAAAAGTGTTGCAGCAGAGACACAACAAAATACAAGTCCAGTGAGGGCCTGATGCCTTGTGATGCGTCATGTGTAGGCCTAATCTGGTTTTATGAGGCATGTTCAGCGCAGAGGGGAATCAAATAGCACCCCCTGCCATCCCATACATCTTTTGCGGCAGCGGACATTGGTTACACACATCTTCCACACAAACGCGCCTGTTCCAGTAGCTAGGCAGCCATGCAATCTGATGGGGTCTCTGCCACGTTGTTCTAAGGCCTATTTATCATCCATGAGGCACACACCATTAGCATGCTTGCTCAGTTACCATGAAACTAACTTCACTCAGAGAGAGAGGTCATATGTAAATAAGGAGGGGGGAACAACTGACACGGGGACATCAAAGAGAGCCCT
>JAUESF010000006.1:12356120-12366223 GCA_032274765.1 Malacoctenus tetranemus
TCAATTTCGACTTCAGCTGGATGAACTTGGTTGTGTTATTGTTGATGTTGCATAATAAGTGTGCATTTATGAGGATTAGAAGGTAAAAAGGGCTTATTGACCTTTTTGTCGACTTCACAATTTATAGCTGTTTGTGCAGCTTTTATTAGCCTCCATAATAGGTGATGTTGGTGGATGTAACCTTTTGAAATAGACATTTACAGCTGTGCTTCCAGTATGTGCTAGAGCTTGAAAGGGGTCCTTTTTGTATGTTCTTTGTATTTCAAATAACCACTGTATGAGTGGCAGTTTGGTTCTGTATTTGTGTCACTAATACTAGGAATATTTTTTTTTTATTGTATGACCATTCACAGTTGCGTTGTGTTTCATTTTTGAAAATACTCTTTCCTTTTTAACTTTAAGACCATGGTGAGTGTCCCAGCCCACTGCTCGGTAGGCGAGGCAGTGCAGGTAACCAGCCGGGAGTTGTCTCTTTGTGTCACCTGATCCCTAGAGCCAGAAGACCAGTCATCAATGTTCACGATGCTCTCTGACATTGATGGCTCACCTTTTTGGGTCCTTTCTGTGTCGTATGTGCTGTGGTTGGTACCTTGTTGCAAGAAAATGTTCAGGTTCTTTTTTTAAATACAAATCGAGCAAAGATGTTAAATACACCAGATGGATGCTCACAGCTGCAATGCTACGAGACAAATTTTGACACTGAGAGTTTTGGACTAAAGAGGACAGCTTGTTGCATTGACGCACGATAATCGGAGAAGGAAAATCGTCATCTCGCAGACTGATACTCGCATCATCTCAGGCTTCGCTGCTTTGCTGCATTTCTGCTGGCACGTGCTTCACTTAGCGCTTCGTGTAAAATGTTGTCATTGGGTACCCAACACCCCCCCCCCTCCCCACCACCACCCCTCCTGTCACTTAGTCCACCACTTTGTGAATAATAACTGTAACTTGGTTTGGTTTCATTCGTGCTGCAAAGGACCAAAAAGTCCTGCACTGCCTCGGTCCGATGCTGCCACAGGTGAGTGCCGCAGGACATGATGTTGCCTCACTGAGCCGCAAAGTAGCAGGGAGGACAAACTCAGCCACTCAGTCCACGTTTGTGTCGAGTTTCTTTCTGCTTGTGATATGATTTCAAGGCCTCCCCCTCTTTCTGATGATGTTCTTAATAAATGTGCCCTGAGGATAGGATTCGGTTGCATAACCTCTCAGTTACTTGTCCCGTCTTTTTCTGGCCAATTTAGTTGGTGTTTATAGTTGTCTGAGTCCCTCAGGCACAGTGCTGGTGTGTATTTAGAAGGGCTGACTTTCGTCGGGTCACTGTACAGTAAAGTATTACACAGAAGTCGACATCTAAGCGGTGTGGGAAAATGTCCTCAGGCTTTGAGGAGGTGCACTTGCAAGGAAATACAGAGAGGAGTCTGCTGGCTGTGTGGTAAGCACTTGGCTCACAGAACAAGGCCGGTCTCTCTTCCAGACCTCCTGCAGCTCAGGAATCACCGAGTCATCATTCATTATGAAGTCAGCCATGGGGAATTTGTTCGGTCGCAGGTTGAGTTGGTTTTGCAGAACGCTCATCTACGATTTAGTACCGTGTGCTTCAATATATATTTTAACGTGTGGAATGCTCTGCTCAAACACTCCCGCTGTTCCTTAGATTTCTCCCACTGGGTGCAGCCATTACCAAAGGGTATGAATTAGTCTGACATGTTTGTTTGACTTCTATGATTTCAGGCCGAAGCCAAGCAGCAGGAGCTCCAGGACCCGGCGGTGCTCCCAGACCGGTAGGTTTACAATCGACTGACCCGATGACGTATAACTAAACAATGTAGCGCGTCCTCGAGGTGTTGCTCAGCAGTCGTCCTGTTTGCTTTTTATCATTGCAGAATATTCCTCCTCGAGCCGGCGTGATAAGTATGCCCCCTCAGTCTCGCCCACCTCCCCCCTCTCACCCCGGCGCGCCCAGGCCCATCCCGGAGGTGCATCCTGGAGCCCCTCGGCCAATCCCAGACACCCACCCCGGAGCCCCGCGACCTGTCCCCAGTGGCCAGGCCAAACCGACTGACCTGCCTCTGGGTAAGAACAAACGACAGAAGCGACAGAAGCTTTAGAAGCAGTAGCCATTTGGTGGGCTCCACAAATGTATGGAGAATCGTCTCTATAAGTGCCACCACACTAAACATCAGTCCTCCACGCTGTTTCCTCTCTCAGGTCCTCCACTCTCAGGACCACCACACGCAGCCCCTCCTGCAGCTAGGCCCCAGGTTCCATCACCCATGCAGCCACCCATGCAGCCCCAGGCCGCCGCCGCCCCCTCCGCTCAGTCCCAGCTCCCACCACCAATGCAGCCGTCGCTCCCAGTTCCACTGCAGCCACAGCAGGCTGTGGCTCCATCTGGCGCAGCCGCCCCCACCGCCGCCCCTCCCGGCCCCCAGCAGGGTCTAGCCTCTCCCAAACCCCCACCACGTTCTCGGTCCTCGCATGCTCTGCCACCTGATGCTGCCAAGTCTGAAGCCCCAGCTGCACAGGTTGGTGCTTTCCCCCTTTTTATTAAATACCTCACATTTCAGCGACCAAACAAAGAACGATAACCTAATTGCTTTTTTTTTCTTCTTTGCTCATGCTTTAAAAAAATGAACCCCACGTTATGGTTGTTCACTTGAATTCTCCTGATTAGACCTGATGTTCAGGCTAAATGATGCTTGTTGTCAGAGATGTCATTGACGGGGGGAAAAAACAAGCTTCTTTTTCTGCTTCTTTGTCTCGCATTAGATGAGCTCTGCTGTCTTTGTCATTCTTCTTGCTTTTGTCTCTCTGATACATTTGTCTCTTTCTCACAAGCTGGAGAAGCCCTCAGGGTGACAGGTACTTTATATTAAGCCACCTTTCCGTTTCATCCTCCATCGCACCACAGTCCTATGCTCTGTTATTTGTCATGCATTACATCCAGTCACGCCTTTCCTTTCTTTTGGAAAAAATACAAAATTCCTTTTTCACTTTTCACATCAAGTTATTTTTTACCTGAATGTTTTTCAGTCTCCTGCAAGACCTTGTATTTTTGTGTCAGGCTCTTTAACAGCAAAGCATATGTTTTGACTTTTATGTTTCCAATCACATCACCTGGGAAAAAAAGTATTGGAAAACAAGACTGTTTGTTTGTCGGCCATTTCCCCCTCGCTCGTCCTTCCATATGTTCTCACTATGCTCCAGGGATTGAGCACATATGCAATGACCTCATAATTTGATTTGACATATGACATGTTTCATTTGTATTAGACTTAGTGGTCGTATGTGGTTAGTGGCACACATTAGATCCCACTTTACTCAGGAATAAAATCACACCCTGATAGATGTTTGTAAATGTTTGTAAACGTCTGTCAGATTAAAGGTACCCTGTGGAGGCTGCTGATGCAAATATATCATTCATAAAGGCCGCATAACAAACATCACGAGAACATGCTGATGTTCAAATCCTGAAACAGGGTTTGGAGCATGTTAACAGAGCACTGGTGAAGGATAACTGATCACTTTTTAACTGTAAATGATGAAACTGCTCAAAGCAAAGTTTCTAAAGGTTTTCTTCAATTGACTTTTCCCAACAATGATTCCTTTACCATTTAGCAGCATAATCATGTGTTTATTAGTGACTCAAAAGTTCCAGAGGGTATCTTTAAACTGTTTTTTTCGGAGCGTGTGGTCCTTTAGTTGGATGAGTATTCCAGTTATAGCAGCGCATGACTTGTTTATTGACTATAGTTGCACCGTCTGAGCAGCTTTTTCTGTTTTGTTCCTTGTTAGGTTAACGGACTGAATGGAATCCAAAGAGAAGCACAATGGAAGCCCGACCTCTTCAACGCACTTGCATCTGACATGCTATCCTCCTCCTCCTCCTCCTCCTCTTCCTCCTCCTGGCACACCACCCAGTCACTGACCAGAAGCTCCTCCCTGCGTACCCCACCCTCTGTTCCACCGTCCGCTTTTTCCTCCACAACGCTCCCCTCCTCCTTCTCCCTGCAGACCTCCGCCCTCTCGGACCTGCAGGCTTTTGATTCGTCGTCCTCTTCCTCCACCTCTACCCCATCACCATTCCCTTCATCCCTCCTCCCGCCTCCACCGGTCCAGTCTCGCAGTCGCTCTCAGGAGACACTGCGCGCCTCCCCCGGCCCCTTCCCGGCCGAACCGCTTCCCGCCCGACCCAGCAGCACCAACCCTTTCACTGGCCCGCTGGCCCAACAGCAGCAGCAGCAGCAGCGCTCGCTGACTCCGGACTTCAGCTTCCAGCGACCGACCCCAATGGCGAACGTGCAGAGAACCATGTCTGCTCTCACCCCACCTCTCATTCCCATCCCAGCCGCCACTACTGCCGCTCCAGCTGCACCCTCCACCCAGCTCCAAAGGACTACGTCCCTGTTTGGACCTTCAGCCAGTTTCAATCCTTCCCCTGCGCCTCTGCTCCCTTTCTCCTCCGACTCCTCTCCAGCTCCCGCCTTGCCCCTGGCCCCGTCCTCCTCCCTCCCTCCCACCCTTGCCCCCCGTCGCCAGCCCCCACCTCCTGGAGGAAAGGCCCCCCAGCAGTGGGTGACCTTTGATGATGATTTTAACTTCACGCCGCCCACAAAAACACAGCAGAACTCGGTCTTCCCTTCCTCGACACTCGTGCCCCAGACTCAGACTCAGCCTTCCTCGCGGTCCGTGTTCGACTCGGAGCCCGAGTGGTTGTCCTCTGTCCCTGCAGCATTCCCAGCACTCCCTCCTCCCATTCCAACTAGAACTGCTACCAATCATCCCAAACTCCCAGGTGGGCCCAGCGACAACTGCTTCTTTCCAAGGGAGTCGACAGAAAGATAGAGTCACCCTTCAAATGTAAAGGAAATATCCAGATATGTATAGATCTATGATAAATGTGTATATGTGTGTGCGTGTATGTACAAAGGAGACGGTATTTAAAAGTATAGACCAATTCCCTTCTGCCACACAGGAAAAGATTTATATCTGGAGCATTAACGCGAGAAGTGAACGAGCCTGAGAGTGTATTGCGACGCAAAACCAGAGGTTTGCTTCTCCCCTGAGATCAACACTTATTTTTATGAATCGTTTTGATGTTTATTTTTATTTATGGCCGCAAACATGTGCCTGTGTTGACAGTGTGTTGTTGTGTAAACTATATCTATACGCACAAATCATGTGTGTGACCACCTGTGCAATATCAAGACGTGTCTCTGTGTCTGTGCAGCACGCTGCTCAAGCAGCGCACCCTCATACTTGCTTCGCTCACAGACGTGCTGCGGTTCATATGTCTTATTTTAACTGACCCCCGGTCTTCACAGAGGAAACGTGACCCCGGAGTTTTTGGTGATGTCTCATCATGGAAGGTTTACAGAACGGATGTTACAATAGCTCCCAAACGAGCTGCTTTCTTCGACAGTCAGGCATTTTTTTGGGGGGACATTGAAATATATAATGACAGGTTTTATCTCTTCTTTTTGTGTCTCAGATGTAAGTTTTACGCGCGCTTGCTTTTACGATGAATGTACCTTATTTTGCACGACACTGTCATTGCCCCCTCGGTGACATCGCAGTGTGAAAACAGGTTAGTGTCAGTCAAACTGTTCAGCATCATCTCATTCCTTTTGATTTTTAGACATTCTCATTATTTAGTCAGCACTCTGTTGCTTATCGAGAGGTCGTTTGTAGCTCTATCTGAAACCTCTTCACAGTTTTCATGTACAAATCTATGTTTTCAGTACAGGAAAAATACTCAGTAAATGTATTTGTCTGTAATATCATGCCAGAGGTTGCACAAAGTGACCGATATGCACTGAAAACGCTGGACGTGCTTTTCCTGGTTGTGTTTCTGTTCAAATCAGAGGGATGTGAACGGATGGGACGGCGTTGTTGACTTAATACCTTCTCTAGTGTTTAAATTCATCCAAAGTATCAACTATTGTGAAACTGAGAATGTCAGGTTTCTGTGTGCGCACGTGTGTATACGTTTACTCCCAAGTGTGACCAAGGTGCGATTGGAATGTGCGGACATTGCAGCAACAAAGGAAGGGCGGGTGTTTTCATCTTTTACTTTTGGAAGAAATCATGCTCATCGTTTCTGAAACACTTACTCTGAAAAATTATGTCACTGTTGTGAGAAGTGATGTGATGTGTTTGAGGTGCATATCGTCCGTTGCCGTGTTTGTGATTGGATGTGAGTGTGAACAGAGAATGGAACATCAGGGGTTTTTCCCACTGAGAAATGTTAAAGTGCAAACGGTGGATCGTCCCACAGCCACTGCGTTCCCATGTACACGGATTTTCAGAAAAAACATCACTGCGAGTACAAGTCGAAGGATTTGTTTGTTTCATTTTGGAGCAACCACCACTTAAGTAGCAACTCTTGAGATATCAATAACCGCCCGACTGACTAATCACACTACGGTTTGAGCTCCAATGCCTCGCCGTGTGATGTTTCCGATCGCCCATCATGTCTTTCCCAGATGCAGTGTGGCCCACATTCCAGACGGTGGTGTGATTTCGAGTGTTTGGTGTCGAACTCCTCTTAGCGTTTTGAAGATGCGCCTGTGATATCTCCCCCAATAGCTGTTTGCTCCAGACCAGAGTTTATTGTTTCTCGGCCTGGCTGATACCTTGAACCATGTGTTGAGGTGTACGTGGTGATGTCAGAGGTGACGTGTCAGTATTTCTGTCCTGTACTACTTAGTTCACCGCTGTTGGCCGGCACTCACACACAGTGAGTGCGAGCAATAGACTTGCAAGAGGATCAGTAAATGCAACCCTTCCCCAACATGACACGCTGGCCAAACCTTCAGAAATAATCAGCGACAACGTCTCTAAAGCAATTTTGATGGTTTCGTGGAAGATGAGATATAACACTGAAAGAACCAACTAACTAATGCTTCTGTGCTCTGTTGAAACACTTGTAAAGTAAGCAAAAATAACCTTCACTCGCTGCTATGAAAAGCAGTGGCTATCTATGTAAGCAAGTGTATCAGGCTGCCTTTGCTTACATGTTAGTGTCATTTAAATGAAAAAAAAAGATGCATTTATTGTTATCCAAATGTGTGCAGTAGGTACTGTAACTGCTTTAACAGTAGGTGATTAGCCAGCGCTTTGTGTCATGTCACAGTTCAAGATGAGATTTTATAGGAAACAAATTGCTCCTTTTGTGAGGTCGGTGTCCCTTTTTATGGCTATAGTCCATAGTAAATGTGTCGTGGAACATATTCCGTACGTATTAAAGTGAAAACATGAAGCTGTAATTCATGTTAATATCCAACGTTCCATATTTTAAGTGCACAGCAGATTGCACATTTATGTATGAAGCAGTTTATGTTGTATGTATGCAAAAATAAATGTATGTTGACATGAGTGCTTGTCACCCTTTTTCGGTCACGGGAGGTGCGTCATTTACAAAAGCATGGCATTACAGGGACTGTATCAGTAGATGGCAGTAGTGTGTCAATGCCGACTGCGAGCCGCTAATCCAATCAACAGAAGAAGAAGAAGAGTAGGAAGTGGCATGGGTCAGCGCTCATGTGATGTCTGTGAAACAAACACAACAAACGTAAACCACGCGTGAGTTGTAGCTGGATATTGACGTTTTGTCCTGTTACTGCAAAGGTGAGTCTCACTCTTCGTGCCCGTTGTTTAGAATGAAACGCATTTGAATGTTGAGGCGGTAACATGGAAGCTGAGTGTTTTCTAGAAGTGTCTGTGCGTTGCCGTTGCCATGGTAACATTGTTGTCCGCGGTGGCTGAGACAAACTCCGACTTTACAAGTAAGACTTGATTCAATTCAAAAATACGATCTAATTTACCCTCGCGTCTGTGTGTGGAGACAGTGTCGCTGCACGATGGTCCAGCTGCATGTGAAACGTGGCGACCAAAGCCAGTTTCTCTTTAGCACGACGGTAGACGCGCCTCTGGAGACGGTGATCCACCAGGTTGCAGCTATTTACAACGGGAGACTGAAGGTGGACAGAATCTGTTCAGGTACTAAGATTTTCTCTGTGCTGTCTCGGGTCCTGACTCACTGTGAGTACAGTTTATTTTGTCACGTAACTTGTGTTTGATTCCTGGTCAGTGAAATACTGTAGTTTGAAGAGGATCAATTGCCCCAGCTCTGCTCTGTCTGCCCTCAGAAATCCCCGAGCTCGCGGACCATGGCATCACCCTGCCTGCCAACATGCAGGGCCTGACAGAAGAGCAGGTTGTGGAGCTGAATCTGAGGGACGAATGGGAAGACAGGTGCACACCTTGTGGAGGGCCAGTTTTTAAGAAGGATGAGCTCGGGAGGAGGAATGGTCAAGGTGAGACTGTCTGTGAACTCCATACAAACGCTTTGAATTATGTGACATGCATTAGGCTGCTGCTGACCTGTACAGACACATATACCCATGGTGCATTTCTGAAAAGTAAGTCATGCCAGACAGTTTGTCCTCCGTGTGGCCCATTCATTTGCATCATTATAAACTGAATAAGAACCAAAACTCGTCCTTGCCTTCATCCAGCTCCCAATGAAAAAATGAAGGAGGTGCTGATGAGAACAGTGGAGAAGGCAAAAGCGGTGATTTCTAAAGTAAGTGTAAAAAGTAGTCCGTCATGATTCGCGGAGTTTACTAATGGATTAGTTTGATCAAAGATGTGTCGTCCTGTAGAGGCAACTTGAAGCCAACGTTTGTGTCACTATGGAGATGGTGAAAGACGCCCTGGATCAGCTCCGAGGTGCTGTCATGATTGTGTACCCCATGGGGCTGCCTCCTCATGACCCCATCAGAATGGAGTTTGAGGACCAGGAGGACCTTTCAGGAACACAGGTGAGTCAGCTCAGCCCATTGCTGTCAGGCACATTCAAGCCTTTATTCATTCAGACTCTGAGTACCATAGATGGCAAGTGATGTCAAGACAAAACATCTATGTCGAAGTTCTCGGTGTTCACTTTTGCATGATCTTTTCAATGTTCTCCACCTCTCCATCTGCCGCCATTCCCCAGGCTTCTCTGGAGGTGGTCCCGGAAGATGAATGCCAGCTATGGTGGGCTGCCAAAGAGATGCAGAGGGGGAAAAAACTGCAGGACTACGTTGGCAAAAATGAAAAGACAAAACTTGTAGTCAAAATTCAAAAGGTGAGTGTCGCATTCGCCAAACGATGTGGAATATGACAGGCAATGCTTTGTTTTCCCCATATCTCAATCGTGCTATGATTGCAACACACTGCAGAAGGGACAGGGGGCGCCAGCGAGAGAGCCTCTGGTCACTGATGAGCAGCAGAAACAGATGATGTTGCACTACTACAAGAGGCAGGAGGAGCTCAAGGTGAGGAAAAAACAAGAACGCTATTGTGCTTTTATTTGTACAGAGTTCACTCTCGAAGCTTCCTCTCTTCACAGAAACTGGAGGAAGCGGATGACGACAGCTACTTGGACTCAGAGTGGTCAAACAGGCAGGCTCTTAAAAGGCAGTTTCAAGGTCTCACAAATATTAAATGGGGACCGAGATGAGCGTCTCCTCAGAACTGTTGACAAAAACGCGTGAGAACAACCCTTCGACCAGTTGCCTTTTAGTGTTTGTGAGATCCTTCAAAGACTATTATACACTGAGCAGTTATTTCTTATAAACACGCATCATATGTTTGATCTCTGAAGAGGACATCTATAAACTGAACATTACACATGAGGCTGATGTTAAGCAAAATTCATTGTTTTAATTTTTTTCTTGAAACTGTGCAAACAAAATTAAAGTTCAATATGTACAAAAGGCTCTGTTGTGGTTTGTGCACACATGACTCATACACTTGTAATATCTGAATGTTTTAGTCACAGTTTTGGATTAAACCCAAATGCTGGGAGTGCTGGGACAAGGATGCTGCACCTTTCCTCTCTTTGTCTCCAGTAAAGAGACTCGCGCTTCTTAAAAGTCAGTTACTGCCGAGGCAAGAAGTTCCCAAACTGTTGAGCTCGGCAAGGACAAGGAAGCTGTAAAGTGCGGAATGAATTCTTCACACACTGGTGGTTTAAACAGAGTGGAAACTTGATGGAGTTCAAAAAGCAATAGGTCATTTTGAACAATTCTGCATTTGGACACATCTATTGCGTC
>JAUESF010000006.1:12390297-12402116 GCA_032274765.1 Malacoctenus tetranemus
TCTCGGGTAAACTATCCCCTGCTTTGCATTTTAGCGAGTGACACTGTTGTGACATGCTTGTGGGTAGGGACTTTGGCATGAGCCCTGCAGCTCATACTAATGTGAAGTAGGCCATTGTTGGTCTCGTTCTACCTGATCTAGCCTATCCCAACACGATTTCCAATCACACACACAGGAAGGTGAGCAGCTGAATTTGCATATTACAATGTTGGCAGGTTCCGATCATTGTGAGCACGTGAGAAGCATACCGCTGCTGAAATCCCTTTTCATGGCGTGCCAAAAAACCAAGTCAGGCAGATGAGTCTCCGATTATTCCCGTCTTATCTGCCCCAACTTGCATTTAGTCACACGTGATTTGAATGAATTGTGTGAAAACATGATTGAAGCGACGTAAACAGCTGAAAACAATACGCCTCTCAAGACAGTCAATCTCTTTTTTCTCATGCTCCGGTGATTTTTTTTACTTTGCATTTTTAAGAAAAAGTTTTACTTTCTGTCTGTTAAATATTAACAAAATTATTTTGTGCACATTTTGTGAGTTTAAATTTCTCTCTTTTATTTCTTACGACTGAGCTAAGTTACCAGATTTATTTAGGTTTGTCTAAGTACAATGTGTGTTGCCAACAATTATATTTTGGAAATTTAAAGAGCATTAGTTAAAAAAAAGGGATTTTCTTCCTATTGATTTGCATCTTATTAGCGTTTACCGAACCTTTTGTTCACAACATATGGTTTCTGTAATGTTTGCATTTGGCATGTGTGCTTTTACTATTTACCAGTGGAAAGTGAGGGAGGTAGAGGGTTCATCTCTTTGTCCACCATCTTCTGGTGCAGCGCTCGAAGGCTGAACGGCTCCACGGTGAAAGGAAGAGTCCCGGTCAACATTGCGTACATATTCACGCCACTGGAACACAAAAATACACGCTTTAATTGAGAGTGTACTCTTGAAAAAAAACATATCCGAAATCTTACGTTGAATCAAAGGAAAAAAAACAAAACAAATAACTAAGAACTCAGACTCACATGGACCAGACATCCACCTTGGGCCCGTACTTCTTCCTGGAGAGCAGCTCCGGCGCAGCGTAGGCTGGACTTCCACATTGGGTGCTGAAAGGATCCGAGTATCCCAAGATGCCGGCGCAGTTACTGAGGCCAAAGTCTGAAAAGCGAGGTAGATTTGCTGAGTTTCAAAAGTATTACCATTTCTAGATAAAAGTATGTCACATGTTTCGATGATGTTTGTATGTTTGACCTCAGAGATGGTTTCTTTTTTCTGAATTCTTTCACTCCAAATAGTCACAATAAAGACTTGATCCAAAGGATCTTGGGTTACCTATGAGCTTTATGTTGTCCTGCTCATCCAAGAGGAGGTTTTCTATCTTCAGATCTCTGTAAAACAAAGACAGAGTGGATGTCAGTTCCGGCCAGTGTTCACATCGTTAACATATCTGAGTTTTCATCGTCATACAATGCTAAGGAGAGGTCAATGGGAATCCAACCCCCCCCTCCTCCTCCTTCCCACACAACCCTCCTAATGTGGGTCATGCTGGTTGATTTTCATGGTCTATTGTGTTCCTCCACAGCCCCCGTCAGCCACAGAAATCCTGTTATACAGTTATCTGCTTAGGCCATCTCACACCGATAAAAAGTTTGTTCCCAGGCTTCGAAGAATTGAATATTCCCGGGAAGAGGCTTGTGAGACAATGACTGAAATTCAGCAATGCACGAAATTGGCCTCTGTTTTTCCCTGTAATTGAATTGAAACTTTTAACACAGTAACAAACTGCATTTGTGAAAAATTGAACAACATATGTTCCCAACTCAATGCAAGCAAATAGCTTTTTAGGAGACTGGGGAAGAAAAAATCTAAAATGATCATCCTGCAGTTTGTGAGCAGACAGGTCTGTTTTTTGGGGGGATTATTTGTAATGTGCACAAGAAGGACTTAACCTACACTTTGAGAAAGAGGATCATGTCTGACTCAGAGACGTTCAAGTCAGCTTTAACCCATAACACAAAGCCCTTTTCAGTTTCATATGTCAGATTGTCAACATATCCCAAGGCAGTGAAGCATGCACTTCATTTCGATGTGTTTGTTTTCTTCTGTACCTGTGCACCACGCCTGCCCTGTGCAGGTGTTCAACGGCCAGGACCAACTGCCGGATGTATTTCTGAGTCTCTCTTTCATCCAAGCGCTTTTTGTCGTAGATGCGGTTCATGAGGTTGCCGCCGGGACACAGCTCCATCACCAAATAGTAGCTGTTCTCCGTCTCCAAGATGTCCAGCAGCTGCGTGATATTCGGGTGTCGAATCATCTGCTGAATGTGCCCCTCCCTCCGCAGGTTCTTGGTGACATACGAGTCCTTCTTGGCCTTTCGCTTGTCAATCACCTTTACGGCCACCTGGAGAAATACAGGCAAGAGGGGGGGAAAAAAGAGGAAGGAGGATGAGTTTAAGGCCTGAGCGGAGTCGGACGTCTGTACGAGGCACCTCATAACGTTGTGATTAACACCCGTGGAGAATAGGGGCAAGGCTGTGTCTGAGGGGACATATTTCAGGGAGTTGTAGTGTAACAGGTGACAAGCTACTCAATCTTTTCTTGCAGGATACATAACTCGACGCTGACCTCTCCCTCGCAGCTGCTCCCTGTGTGGGACGACCCGAGCACTAAAGGGCCCCGAGGCGGCGTGAGGGGGAGGTGTGTGAAAGAGCTGAAGGGTTACTGAACCATCGTAAACTCGGGGAAAAGCAAACGTTGCCCAATTGTGAAGGCGCCAAAGCCAAATGGACGGTTATTATAACCCCATTTGCTGCTGGGTTGAGTTGCAGCTGAACACACATGAGGCGGCGTGGCAAAACTAAACTTCCACGGATTGAAGAGCAGCCAAGGTGGTGGCGCTTCTTTTTCAGTCGCTCACCCGACAATGCTGTTTTTTTTTCTTTTTATTGGAAAACAAATGAACCTCTTAAAAGCCACAGAACACGTCCTTTAGCTCAATGACAAACACTTGCCTTTGCGGATAATTACATCCAATAACATATCCATCTACTTTATTTCAGCTTTGCCCATGTCTCCTTGCATGCTGTCTAGACTTGAGTTCAAGAGCATGGCCACCACACGTAGCAAATCATCTCAAGGAGAGCCCACAGACACGGAAAGGCACGACAGTGAAACTAATCACCATATCCATTAAATGAAATGGTGAGGGCCGGAGTGGTACTGTGCGTGTCTTCTCTTTCTTCTGCCCTTCAGCTTGTCTTTCATTTTTTTATACGTTCATCCTTTCAGCTGTGATAATTGATTCACCTCTGAAACCCTTTTTACTGCTGCTAATTAAACCTGGCTGCATGTGCATGGATGCCAGCGTGCGCGCGCAGTTGATGGATAGCCCGTGTTTACGACTGGCAATGTGGATGAAATGGGGTGTAGGGTATGTATGGGGGGATGGGGCACTATATTTACAGTAGCCTAGTCTATATGAGGAGGGGTGGGGTACAGAAGGGGGGCGGGGGGAGGGCTGCGCCCTGCCGGGGGGCTTCTGGGGATTCAGTTGTTTATCAGGCACCCCTCAGACAGAAGGAGGGAGGGGTGGGGTGGATCTGGAGGCGAAAGTGGGTTACAGACATCAAAAACACATGCATGTGACCTCCCCAGCCCCCTGACCACCCTGACAGCACCGTCCTTCACCTCACCTCACTTTTATACCCCCTGCCTTCAGTCACACGCACACACCCGGCGTCTCACCCCTGAAGCCACGCGGGCTTTCTAGTGATGCTAAAAAGGGATGTGGGAGTCCTCCTGTATTTCTTTTCCCCTCTGTCTACCCTTTTGCTTGAATAAACTCACTGCCCTCCACTCCCTCCCTCCGCCTGTGTTCAGATGAATGAGAGAGAGAGAGAGAGAGAGGGAGAGAGAGAGAGAGAGAGAGTTGTGTGTGTTTATGTGAGAGGGGAGATGTGTTTGGTTGTGAGATTGCCAGTGTTTGCATCATCCTCAACAAAGGCAGTTAAGAAAGGGGGGGGGGCGACACGTTTATCCCCCCTCCTCACAGCAACAGATCGGATGGGACCTATTTACTCCTATTTATTCTATTGACCGGGATGTACGTTTATTTTATAGTAGCCTCAGGTGTATGTATCCACAGGCCTCCAGGCAAAAACTCATAAAACCAGAAGGTGCTTGTTTTTCAAATATGTAAATCTCCAAGCAGCTTCTCAGGGAAAAAAAACAGAGCGTGAACAGACAAAGGCAACCAGTGGCCAATGGTTGCCCATATCAAAGCCCTGCGCTGGCGGAATCGTAATGAAGCCGAAGACCATTTATCAACGACATGATTTCATATGTAAGTAGCAGCCGCGCTCTGTTATAGGCCGGCCAATTTCCGTCCCTGTCCCTATCACGGGGTTGCGCGCCCACCGCGGTGGGATGGTGAGATCACCACAAGCAAACAAAGCAGAGGTTCAGAAAAGAGAGGCAGAGAGCGCACATGTTGTCATCCGCAGCAGCAAGAAGCGGACTCCCGTCTCCCCTCTCCCCTCTCCGCTCCTCTCTTCTCGCATCGTTTCCCCCCTCACACTCCTTCTGGGTAAATATTGTCAGTGGTGCAGCCCCGCTGTGTGTCACTGGAGCTGAGTTCAACAGCTGCGAGGACCGCATGAGCTCATTAACAAAGCCCCCAACAGCAAACGGAGCTGATCACTTTCGCTTAAGAGCTGATTAAGACCAACACTGACGATCCAATAAAAAAAATAAATGGAAGTAGGCTAACTGATGTACAAAGATGCATTTTTAATTGACATGGTGATTAAATGAAAGCATGGATGAAATGACACCTGACACTGGGATTGTCGACCCTATTTATCATTGACCACAACACTGTTTCAAATGATTTTAAAGGCTGCAAATAACAGAAAGAGAGAAAATAAAGAGTTGAATAAATTTAAAATATGCGTTTGTGAAATTAAAATCTCCAGCAGCAACAAATCATTAAAGCGGCAACTAATCATGGAATCATGACCGACTTCTAATGGCATGCAGTAGTTATCGCAAAAAATATATGAAATTGATGTTTGGACACACTTTTCATTCAGCGCAGACACTTGTGTGAAACAGTCGGATTTCAGGACGCAGTCCGCTTACCTTCTCTCCAGTCAGCGCATGGAGACCCTCTCTAACTTTGGCGAAGGAGCCCTCTCCCAGCTTCCTCCCGATCAGGTAGTTCCCGACCCGTTTGGTGTGGTAAAAGTTCTTCAGGATGTCCGCTGCAGGACTGCATAGAGACGCCGGGAGGGCGTTCTCGTTCCCGGCACTGTTCGGGGTTTTACCCTCGTTTACTGCTTGGCTGTTGTCCACTACCATGTTGTCGCTGTCCGCTACTGGCATCCCCTGTCAAACGACTCCTTTGAGCGAGGGAGGGAAGAACGCGCAGCTCGCCTTTCACCCGCCTTTAAAGGCAGGTATTAAATGCTTAGCGTCCGGCAAAGTGCGTTAATAACTCCGTTGCGTCTGCGTCTCGCCCCTAATGACAAATTAAAGGAAGCGGAGCCTGCGCCACCTGTTCACCCAAAGCGGTCGGTGAGCGCACTCAGCAGTTTCCAAGAGGAGTGTACCAGCTTAGATCGGAATGACACAGAAAGAAAAAAAATGACACGCTCACTCATGGAAAGTTGGGAGCCTACCTGACGCAACCCTGTCCTAATACTTATGAGGGGTTTAAAAAAAAGTCTGTGACAGTCGGAGGTAGACGACACGCTCTGTGTCTCCCCCTCCTAACGCACGCGTCTCTAAATGCTCTGTGAGCAGGCAGCGTGTTTTCCAGTTTGAAGTGACTTTCCCGGTCCTCCGAGTGGGCGTTCCTTAGTGTGAGGGTGAAAAATAAAAAAACACACACACCACGATGGGAGCCGGGGGTCGTTTTCAATCCAATCAGCGCAGGCGGGCGGAGCAGCGACTTGTATGTGAGAACAAGGGGGTACAACTCCACCCGGCACCGCCGCCCTCCCTTTTTCTCACTGAGTGCTTGTCGCGGTTGGTTTGGATAACACTGTTCAGGGGCTCTGGACAAAGACTACATGTGTTGCAGGGAGAATGGAAAAGCAACTGAATAGACGCAATAAGACACGTTTGTTCACCAAACGGGATTTCTGGATGTACTTTCATTCAGCTTCAGTTCTGCTTAAAACAGCACATGTTCTCGTTGCGCCGCGCACCAGACCTCGGAAGACTGCGTGTCTGTACCGTCTCCAACAAGTTGAATGTACGTGTAATTAAAGGTGAAATCCCCTCCTATAGGAAAAACACATGCATCTACTCTTTGTGTTTTCTTGTGTGTTGCTGGACTTGGTGTTCTTCCAGCAAAACACACGTCCTCATCTCGTACAGGAGTGACAATCAAAGGATAGGTTAAGAGACACAATGTTCATCAGTCAAAAGAGGACATATGGGGCAACTACTGGGCGGGGCAACAGTTGGACACGTTTTCATTTGCCCCCACTTCAGATTCGGGTTTTAGCAAATGTATTTTATGACGTGCTTCATTTCCCAGTGCATCAGCGCATGAACAAAACAACACCTGACAACATGATGCCATTCGCCGAACAACCATGTGGAACCAGTGTGAAGCTTATTTGTTTGTTTGTTTATTTGTGTGTTAACACACACCCTGTCAGGTGTGTAGCTTTTGTCCTCTCTGATATATTGTGAGGCTGTAGTTTGCCGCGTTGCCGGTGCCCTGTAAGTATGGAGGGCTGTGTAGCACACAGTCACACATGCCTGCTGGACCATGCTTTCGAGACACTGTAACGCAGACCACGAGACAAAGACAACACAGGTTGCGGTGCGCCATCTCGTGGACTGCTTTTGTGCCAAACGACCGTGCGCTCGAGTCGGCATGAGCGACTGAACTGGGAAGTTGAACTTGGAGTCTTCCAAACGACCAGTTCATGGATGAAAAATCAGGATGGGTGTGAAAATCCCTCTTCATAAGAGTTAGGATGGAGATCTTTAAGATTATTAAGCAATACAATTGAATAAAAACTGAAGGCTATAGCCTCTGCTGAATATTTTACACCTTCTGAATTGTTTGGACTGATTTTACTGCATCTTGGTTAGTCACAATTGTCTTAAGTACTTATGGCACAGGATGCTCAACTCTCATGCCAAAAACACATTCATCTCTTTGTCGATGATAACTGTGACATTTTAATAATATTTCAGATGAACTCTTCCTATATATTCATTTTTACTTCCAGGTTTGCTTTATATTTATTGTTACATTCAAAATAGGTGTCATGACGCAACTTTGTCTCTAATGTTTGAACTGGAAAGAAACAAAGTACATACGCAAGTCACATTGGTTGACTAAGTTCACTGAACCAGATTTATAGATGCACATTCTACCTTTTTCATGAAGGTTAGATTGGGCATAAAACAGTAACAATCTCTTTGTTTTGTGCAACAGGCAGATATAAAAAAAAGATGTGTTCTTATGTGCTTATGATCAAAAGTTAAATCGCTCCCCCCTTGTGAAACTGTGCATTTAGGTGTGATTTCCTGCCTTTGGTTGAACTTGGAGTTCTGCCAGTAATACAGATGTTCTCCTGCAGTATAGGAGTGGCACACAAGAAATTAGTCTTTGTTAACATCGGGTACCGTCTGGGCTGAAATGGTACATTCATCAGTCAAAAGAGGACACCTGAGCAACTGCAGGGAGGGGCAACTTTTTTTCCTCTTATATCGTTTGCCCTCAGTCTCGGGTCAGTTCAGTTCAGCAAGTGTTCATGTGCTTTCTCTGCTGAGAAAAAGATGCATGATGACATGAAGCCATTCGTTGAACAGACCTTCAAATTCTATTTGTAAAGTCGGTGAAGTTGCTCAATCGTGCATCTTTTATTTCTGTTCAGCAAGTATCGGTTTAGCTTTTGGGAATATTGTGTGAGGCTGAATTGCAGGATGTTGCGAACATACATTTAGAGATACGTGCCTGCGCGCGTGTGTGTGTGTGCGTGTGTGTGTGCGTGCGTGCGTGTGCGTGTGTGTCGCATAACTCAAAGAAGCTGTATGTTGTATTCACAGGCCATAAGTCAATGAATGGGGCCATTTGGAGAACGTATTCCCTGTCTCTTCATCATTGCGCCATCTACTGGACAAACTCCAGAATAACAAAACAGAATCCCAGCATGCTTTGCCGTGCCCGCCGACCCGTCAGCTACCAACGCGAGGCTAACTGTCGTTAGCTACCGGGAGCGGACATGTTGTGCCGACCCTTCCTCGAATAAACATCGCAGTAAGCGGGGACTCGGGAGTTCGGGGGACGGTTCGGAGCGTCTGGCAATCATGGATGCCGTCAACGCCTTCAACCACGAGGTGAGACGCCCGCTGAAACGCCGGGCTCGCCGAGCCTGCTGGTGCTGGTCACGGCGCTGCTGCGTCGGTCTGGAGCTAGCCGAGCAGGTCGGGCCGGCGGGCCTGCTCTGCGGTCTAACTGGTCATCCTGTGTGTTTTCAGCCTAACTAAGTTCACGCTTGTTTGGCCCAACTGCAGGAGAGTAATGCAGGACGGATGTGGGTGGTGTGGCATTAAAGGGGGGAGTACAGTTTACACTATATCCATTGCCGCTATGTTAGCTTGTGGGAGTGGGGTCGTGTTCCTAGCATTGGTGTGGGTATCGGTGCAACTGGCACCCCCCGGAGCAACCGTAACATACCGTGCAACTCTCTCACGGTAGTGTGTTCTTGAAGCTCACCAGCTGCGTGACTTTCGGTTTCAGCAATCAATTAAAACACAGCTTGTAACCGTTTTGCAGATTTTAATGCCACAATGCATCGTGAGGCCTGACTGCAGGGAGTTCAGTGCAAGCTCCGGTGGTCTGTCGGGTCTCCCCTGTTAGCCCCGATGTGACTTTCACTCTTGATTCAAAACCAATAAGCAGTCTTCAGTCCTGCCGAATAAAAGGGAAGAAGTGACAGCGGATGTTATAAAAAACAATGCCAGTAAAGAGGCAACAGTGGTCAGCAGCGGTTGCACTGTGCAGTGTGCAATCCCTCTCAGTCTCAGGCATTCACCAGAAACAAATGAACAACACGGCAATCACACTAACTGGGAGTCTAATGTTATTATCCTGCAATTAAGCAAGGGACCCGAGTCAGACCAGTTACTGTAATAGCTTGAATTGAACAAGTCAAAATGAATGATTGTTATGATCTTACTGGGAATAAACAGATGTTTTTATAAACTTCTGACTGCAATATCATTGTCGTTTGGCTTGCACACATACATTACTACCTTACTGCGATGTTATACTCTTGTAACACTAGCATATGTTCCTCTTTTTCTCTTTTCTTGTGTCATGTTTCTTCATCTCACCCATTTTTTGAACTGTTTTTTTCTATAGTTATTCTCATTGATGGACTCTAAGCCCCCGATTTCACGGGCAAAGATGATCTCCATCACCAAATCAGCCATCAAAGCTATGAAAGTAAGAAATATGTTTTATACCACAGTGCTGAATGTTTCTCTGTTTTATGTCCTCTCCCACTGTTTGAAGCAAATCCAGATTATAACGTCTTTACTTGCTTTTTCTTTCTCTCAGCTTTACAAACATGTGGTCCAGATTGTTGAAAAGTTTATCAAAAAGGTTCGTTGAATCCGTCTTAAGTTTTGGCAGGATCAGTTTCTCTTTACTGACCATTAACGGATGATGTTTTCCTTTTACTTCATCCAGTGTAAACCCGAGTATAAAGTGGCAGGACTGTACGTGGTGGATTCCATTGTAAGGCAGTCCAGGCACCAGTTTGGACCAGACAAGGATGTGTTTGGCCCAAGGTTCACCAAAAACATTACGGGAACTTTTGAGAACCTCTGCCTTTGCCCCATAGAGGACAGGGTGAGAGCACAGTGTTTTCTTTATGAACCCTTTTTTGTCTGTCATCAAATCCTCTTTCTCACATTTTCCAACATTTTTCTTCATAGAGTAAGATTGTGCGAGTGCTTAACCTGTGGCAGAAGAATGGAGTGTTTAAGATTGAGGTCATTCAGCCTCTCTTGGACATGGCAGCTGGCTCCGGCAGTGGTTCTGCACCGTATGCAGGTGCAGATGAGCCAGGTAATTTGTCAACTTACTCACACGTGGTTATTAGATGCAGCCATAATTGGGGGAACTGACGCATCACCTCTATAATCATTCTTTAATTGTCCGACCACTTTTCCTTCATGAACCTGATGTTTGTTTACATGCCTTAAATTACACTGTTGTTTTCTTTCCTTCTTCCAAAGTTTATGTAGTTGTTGCATAAATGGCAGTTGTGAGAGTTTTTTTTGCACAAGTGACCAATGTATTGTTTACTTGTTTTGGCACATGTGCAGAAGACAATTAATCACTTTTGCATTCAAAGGCATCTTTCGGATGCTCACATGCTCATGCTGTGTGTTTTGACTCAGGTTCTTCCCCACCTCCAGCCAAAGAGCCAGTTACCGTGGTAACGGCAAACTCCACCATGACATCTACTGCGCAGCTGCACAACTCGGACGCCTTTGCTGCTGTGGCGCAGCTCTTCCAGTCCTCCCAGGGTCAGCAGGTGTGTACGCTCAAACTGTTATTAGCTACGGCCTCTTTTTTTTGGATGAAACTTTTGTGCTGTCCCCATTTCTTGCACGTATTTGTACTTGCACTAAAAAGTCTTCTCGCATCTTCCCTCCATGGCATGTAGCTTCAACAGATGCTGCAGAACTTTCAGCAGCAGCCAATGAAGCCTGAGGCCAACGTTCAGCCTCCACTCCATGCCATACAAACACAGCCCCCAAACATATCCACTGGCTCAGGCATGATTGTCCCTCAGCCTCCTCTGCCTTCTCAGCCCACACAGCAGAAATCAGCCTTTGACAAGGTGATGCCCTGCTATTGTTTTTGTGTTGCATTAATAGTTAAATAGCTGAATTAGTTTCACAACAGAAGTAGGACGACTCAAGTTTTGTCAGTTGTTTCTTCACAAATTAATACTTTGCCTTTGCTCTAGAAGCTGCTGGACCGATTTGACTATGATGATGAACCAGAAGCTGTAGAAGAGACAAAGAAGGAAGAAATCTCCTCTCAGTCCTCTTTGTAAGCTGCTTCATTCATTCAGCACAAACACCGTAACATGACTGTGATCACAGCATGTGGGAAGCTTCCAATGCTTTTAAATTTAGGAATAAAAAAAGCTCTTAAAGTATTTATGTAAAAGTAAAGTATTCTTTTTCATCACTCCAGCATGCAGCAGCCTCCAGCCTTCCCACAGCACATGGAGCACTTCAACAAACAACCGATGGTGAACATGTCGCAGGACCTCTCACAACAGGTAAAAAGAACAAACATTTCAGCTGTGAACATTTTGTGAAAGGACGTCATATTTTTTGTTTGTGTTTGGTTTAAGATGTTGTCCTATTAATTCTCTTACACTGCAAACACTCCAGCTTATGTTATGGCCATTATATTACATAATAAGCCATTTGTTTACATTGTACTTTTTTTTAATTTATTGTTCTTTAGGAGCCAATTCCTTGATATAGGAAAAAAAACGTGTTTACGTCATGATATGAATAAAGCCCAGTAAATTTGAAAGCCTTTTTTGCTGTGTGCACTCTGTATTGACCACAGCTGTCTGTCTCAGGTCTCTCTCCCACCCAATGGCCAGCTCCAGGTCTGTGGTTTGCCACCAGGGCAAGCCTTCCCAGTAACGATGCCTCCAATGGGCCATGTTATGCCTGGGCAGCCCCTCCCTGGTTCCACAGGACTCCCAGGCTTCCCGGGAGTATTCCCTCTACACAATGCTGCTCAGCAACA
>JAUESF010000006.1:12440637-12451173 GCA_032274765.1 Malacoctenus tetranemus
CTTCACCCGCTCTTTTTTCTTTCTTCCCC
The DNA here is from genome assembly GCA_032274765.1 of Malacoctenus tetranemus. Classification (NCBI taxonomy): domain Eukaryota; kingdom Metazoa; phylum Chordata; class Actinopteri; order Blenniiformes; family Labrisomidae; genus Malacoctenus; species Malacoctenus tetranemus. The sequence goes on from JAUESF010000006.1 coordinate 12,440,667, forward strand.
ACATACCTGCCAGGTGCTCCTGCAGTGGATTCACATGCACCTTCCTCCACCCCGTCTCCTCTCCTCTCTCCCCCCTGTGCCCGTTTGACACATCGGGTCACTTTGAAGTTGTGAGAGCGCCGCTGAAACATTTCCCTCTCTTCTTGTTTCTCTCAGGGCACTCTGACACCAGCCTTTGAGGATGCACCGCGGATCCTGCTCACGGTGAAAGATGACACCGCACTGATGTGGGGAAGCTGGTGATGTGGCTGCGGAACCAGAGGTAACCGCTACTTTTGCATCATGTTACCCTCCGCTCTGGGAGAATCTCTGAAAAGTAATTGGATTGGTGCATAAAATACATATAAACTCTTTGCATGTTTCTGAGGCTTTACATGTGAGCTTGGAGAATCTGGTGGGTTTGTTTTATTGTTGGCCTCTTTCTGCAGCTCTTTCCCACACTGAGATCCTGATAGTGTGGGGTTTGACGTGTGATTCACAAACTGATCTGACATCAGTTGACTCGGCGGTTTCATGTGCTTGTGTAGCATGAGGTGAAGCAGACTGCTGAGATGGCTTCATGGGTCAACGGAACATAGCTAAAAACATTTCTTTGATCATTTCGTCTCCTTTGGCTGATAAATTATTTCATCTTTCCGCGGCTGAAAAGTGCTACGCTGTGAACTGGCCAGAGAAGCACATTCCCCATTTAAAAGTTTGGAATCAAAAGTGCACTTCACAGAAGACTGAAATTAGTGGGAATTTGGGCATTTAAAATGTAGACATCTTGGTTAAAACAATCAAAGTTTAATTTGTTTCAGTCTTCATGCTGCACGCTGTTAGAACTGAGGCAGCACTCAGACTTCTTGCCCCCTTGAGCTAAAAGGATGTCAGCTATAGTTTCCTTTTCCTCTTTCTTGGAAACATCTGAACTCAGTACTTTTATTCACTTTAAAACATTTTCCCCTCTTATTTGCATGATCTCCCTGGAGCCACTTTCCCACATACGAAGCAAAATAAAACAACAACTTTACAGCTGTTGGACACATGTTGTGGACTGAGAACAGTGCCACTTGTGTGGCTTCATTTCTATGGCTATCACGTAGATCAAGTTAAGAGTGCCGGTGAGCACTCGTGCTGTTTGATGTTTGCTGTTCAATATCAAACACAACACCAACTGTAACATAATGCTCACTGAAATGCTTCCTTCTTCACAGTTGAATCATGGGAAACGTGGAAAGCCAGAATGGAGACAGTGGTTTCTACAGCGACGTGACGGGACATCTGTCCCGGAAGCACACGTCCCGCTCGCTCCGCGTTTCCAGCAAGCAGCCGATCACCCGCCGCTCGAGGCACTCTTCTTCAGTGAAACAGGAACACAGAAACTCAGAGGCCTCCACTCGCTCCTCCAGCACCCCGAGCATCCCACAATCCTTAGCAGAGAGTGGACTGGAGCTCTTTGCTGAGACAGATGAGTTTGGGGAGTTTGGCATCAACCCACATTGGACACAACGCGTTGCGATGACAATGAGGCCAGAGTCCTTTCAGCAAGACGACGACCCCTTAGCCACGCCGACCCCTGAAACTTCGGAGGCCGACACCATTGCTCAGGATGGAGGAGAGGACTCAATGGGGGAGGGGGAGGGGGAGGGGGATGTTATGGGAGAGGAACGGTACCTCCAGCGAATGACTGATGGCTCCAGAGATGGAGGGAGTTTCAAAAAGAAGCGATCAAAATCAGCAGACATGTGGAGAGAGGACAGTCTGGAGTTCTCTCTGTCTGACCTGAGCCAGGAGCATCTGACCAGCACTGAGGAGATGGTTGATGGAGGAGAAGAGGAGGAGGAGGAGCAGTTCACGTGCCCCAGAGGAAGCACAGGTGAGAAAAACACGTCGTGTTGCTGGGTATGTTTGTAAATTAACAGAGTACAAATTTCAATGTCTGAGATACTAATCAAATACACATCAACTCATAATAACTCTTCATTTTTCGGATATATTAATGAATATATTAAATAGTGTCATGAGAATCTTTTCAGTCTTTAGTCAGATGATTGTAGATCAAAAGGGTTCTGACTGAAATAAAAGGTTGTCTTGATGTCCTTGAGAACGTGTGCTAATGTGGTGGATCAGGCTTGCTGTCTAAGTGATCAGAGGAAGGGAGGTAGGCGAAAGAGCGCAAAGCACTCTCTGAGTCAAGGAAAGTTACGTGGAGAAAATCTGCTGATTGCAGGTGAGCTGCCATCCGCCAGTCGCAGCAGCTCAATTGATCACAGGGTTGTTAGCTTAGCCGGAGCCGCAGGGGTTCAGTGTGACAGCAGGTGGTCGCTGGTTACTGCTGAAAGTCTAAAATGCTGCCGTAAGTAGTCAATTGGCTCAGAGGAATGCATGGAAATGCTGCACACACTCAGACACACACAGAGACACACACAGAGGCACACACAGAGGCGCACGCACACACACACACACACACACACACACACACACACACACACACACACACACACGCTTGAGCATGAAGATTCACAATCAGTCAAAATCACACTGATTCACGGGACACATATGCAGAGAAGGTTAAGTGTAGCAAAGTCATCTGAAAGTAATTGACAGTAATACACTGAACTCATGCTGGTTTACACACGCACACGCACGTACGCGCGCACGCACGCACACACGCACGTACGCGCGCACACACACGTTCATGTAACCACCTGTGTATGTTCCAGGCTCAGCGGAAAGGGCATCGTCTCTGGACCATCTGTGCAGCCAGCAGAGTCCTGGCCTCAGGGGGCAGAGGACTCGCTATGCTAAAAATCGCAGAGAAGTGCAGTGTGATGGAGACGGAGACGGGGAGGCGGGGCTGATGTCTCCGACCGAAGACGACGGCGGCGGTTACGGGGCGTTCACACTCCCCTGCAGACGTTCACACTGCCTCTCCGAGGGCTTGGCTGGACTGGGCATCCCGGCCCCACCGTGCCCTGCCTTCCAGGGACGGCGTGCACAGACCACTCAGGTGTGACCACATTTCATCAGAATTTTAAGTCAATACACAAAATGGATTTTAACAATGATTGTCGTGGGATGTTGTGGTTCTTTGACTGCGACACTTAGAATGATGGACGACTTTGTTTTCCAGTCAGTGTCCAGGAAGTTCAAGCGGGGTCACAGGCACGACAGAAGGCACCAGTCACTTCAGAAATTACCATGTTGTTGACAGCTACAGACATTTCCTGTGTGCATCTGTGTGCACGCTTGCAGAGTTGGGAAGGGATCTGCAAAGGGTGTGAAAAAGGTTGCGGTTCGACTTTTCAAATAATCAAAGTGAACAAAACCGGGATTTTGAAAGTAAATGACAAAATCAAATACTGAGAGAAAGACTGCGGTGCAAAGACAGTGCCATCCCTTAGTGAGAAGTATCTTCAAAGAGATATTGAATGGACAGTTTACGTAGGAACTGTAATTCTGCGATTTAACACATTTCATTGATTTCATAAAAAATTGCCAAATATGAAAAAGAAGTATTAAAGCAGTGAAGAAGTCTTTCCTTTCAACTTCCCCCCGGATCCCTCCATGCACCCTTGGATAACGGTTCACCTGGAGTAGTTATTTTTAAGTCATCCAGCCAGGCAGGAGGGGGGCGAGGGGGGAGGAGGGGGTTGTTAGATAAAAATAAACTAACAACACAACAAAGACGAAAAGAACAGAGCGAGGTGAGCGAGGATCTCCTGCTGAAAGAGAGACGCTTCCTTTTGAAAAGGAACTGCGTTGAAAACATGCACAGATGCTACAATGCACCAAAGGCGCTGAGCAACATGTAAACACACAAAGATATAAACCCGGAAAGCTCCTTTGTCGTCGGAGCTGTCAGCCTGATTTGAGAAATATCCTTGTGTTTTGAATCCTTGGCTGATTAGTTATTCAGGTCGGCCAGATTGCCGCCTATTTCTGCGTGTGTCTGTCATTTGAACAGTTGACACTGTGGCTACCCAAACCTGTCAGTTAATAACCTCTTCTCTCTGGATGACAGGACATCTCGGGCGTTTTGGGTGAAGGCAGCGAGTACGGAGACAGTGGGATCGATGGCGTGGCCGCAGAGATCGACGGAGAAGGGGAGCTGGTGTCTCGGCGGTGCAAGGCCATGTCGGCCTCTTTCTCGGTGTACTCGGCCGCCGAGAGCAGCGTCTTCAACGGCAGCGACAGCGGCAGCAGCAGCGCGGGAGGAGGAGACGGGCGAGGCGGCGAAGGAGGCAGGGGAGGAGTGTACGAGAACTTCCGGAAGGAGCTCGATAATCAAGCCTGGGTTTGTGACTCTCTGCTCGCACATAGCTGCGTGTCTCTTTAAAAAAAACAACGAAATCTCATTGTCTTTCAAATCACCTCCTCATCAGACAAATCAGGGCCGCGACTGCACGGAGGAGGCCTGCTCTGCTGCGAGCGATGAGCAGAGCAGCGGCACGCTCAGCAGCGCCTATCCCTCCGACACCGTGATTGGCTGCGCTCAAGGCACCGTGAGGAAGGCGGGCGCTCTGGCGGTGAAGAACTTCTTGGTTCACAAGAAAAACAAGAAAGTGGAACCCGCAACAAAGCGCAAGTGGAAACAATACTGGGTTTCATTGAAAGGTATTGCTTGTGCCCTTGCTGGCTCCTTTTTGTGATCACTTTGTTGTTTTGGGTTAAATTTGATACTGAACAGTGATGAAAGTCTCCAATTGTTAGTGTGCTGCTTTCTATTGAGATTCTAGTAGTTTATCTGTGAACTATGATGCTTTTATTTTTATCATATTGTCTAAAAACACAGAGAAAAAGCATCTGCGTCCAACACGTCTCCTGTTTGACTGTAATCACAGCAGCCTGAACGCCGTGCGCACCCCCGCTCTCACCCTCACTGTCCTCTGTCGCACCCCTCTGTGTGGCCTCACATCTCCTCTGCTCGGCCTCATCACAATTTAATTTTACAGCCGGATCCATGTCTAATCCAATCTCGTCCTCCTGAAATGCATAAATTACAGCGTCTGCGGCTGCAGTGCTGCCTGCCTTCACTTGTATGTCGCCCGCACACTAAATGAATGTGTCTTGTTTGCCTCAAATTATGCTCAAAGTTCAAAATGAAGAATAACAATTGATCCCTGAGCTTGATTTAGATATACAGATTAAATTAAATGCATTGTTTGTATTTTGTGGCTTTTTTTTTAAACATGCTTGTTTCAAAACTGAATCTGTAGGAAAATAATTGTCTGTCCTTCTCTATCTTTCTGTTTGTCTTTTTCTCTCGTCTCCAAGGCTGCACACTTTTCTTGTACGAGTCGGACGGCCGGTCGTGCATCGACCACAACAGCGTTCCCAAACACGCACTGTGGGCGGAGAACAGCATCGTCCAAGCCGTGCCCGAACATCCCAAGAAAGACTTTGTCTTCTGTCTCAGTAACTCGGTTGGGGACGCTTTCCTCTTCCAGGTGCAAGAAGCCGGCGAATTTTAAAATTGTGCACGTTACGTGACATTTTTGCGCTTTTCAAGAAATGAAGCATGTTGGTGTTGATATGCTGTTGGGACGAGGCAACAGTCCTAAATTTGTTGCTGTCCTAGAGCTGCAGAACAGCTGTAAAGAAAGAAGAAACGCAGGGATGGGGAGGCACCAGAGGAAATCTAATTTCCCCAGGGGGTTCTGTGTGTGGGGGGAACTTGACTGCATGGCCTTTATCCATGTGTGGGAGATAAGACAGTCCGGTGGTCATGTGTTTGTTTTATATGTGACATGCTTAAAGGCCACGCTGTCATTATGTCACAGAGATCCACCACAGTGACCATTGTGTTCGACAAAAATGTGTCTATTTATATGCACAACAAGTCCACACAGTGACATTCAGCCCCTGGATGGGGAAATAAGCAATAAGATGATGATCAGATTATAGCGACCACGGCCTCGCTGAGGGGAGCGTAAAGCTTTGATCCTTCCTCCTGATTTTATTTCCTGGCTACTATCGCTTGTTGTCTTAACTCCTAGATATATCTATCATAGATCTCACCGCACCTCTTTCCTTTTTCCCTCCTGTCAGACGTCGGGCCAAACGGAGCTGGAAAACTGGATCACCGCGATCCACTCTGCCTGCGCGGCTGCGCTGGCTCGACAGCACCACAGGGAGGACACGGTGCGGCTGCTGCGAACTGAGATCCGCAAGCTGGAGCAGAAGATCGACATGGACGAGAAGATGAAGAAGATGGGGGACATGCAGCTGTCCACGGTCACGGACGCCAAGAAGAGGAAAACCATCCTGGAGCAGGTACGGAGGCGAGGGAGACCGTTTTGTTGTTTGAGAAACTTTGTGGAGCTGAGTCTTTGAAACGTTGTTAGCACTGCGTTGTGTCAAAGCGACAAAATAGGTCATCAATATTTATATCGCACTTTTTTTGATATCTCTGTCTGCTCTTGTTATGTTGGAGGCTGGGGATGTAAACAACACCATCTGATGAAAGCTTCTTCTGTTACAAAAATCAAAGAACAGAAATGTCAGCGAAACCTGCAGGGGCTTCAAAGTGAACATGGCTGAACTGCATGAACTGCACAAATGCTCAAACTCACTTTTTTTTGCGTCACCCAGACAAAATGTTCCTCAGTGACACATTTAGCCGTTGTTTTCAAACCACTGCTGCTTTGAAACACGTGCGAGTGCTGCAGGATACAAGCAATGCATGCCAGCATCCATGCAGCACATACCTTAGCTGGCAGGCGAACCTGAAAACCGGCACTGAGCTCACTCCGTCGTATTTCAGGCGTTTTGAAACGAGTCACGGCTTCTGGGGATGAAGCTTGTTCACTTTCAGTGGAACCTTGTTGGCTGAAGTCCTTGCTGAGTGTTAACGCTGCATTGCATGTAAACATTGACGAATGTGGTCAGCGGCTGAAAAGATTTCTGTCTTTCTGTTTTTTGCACGAGTGCGGCCTTTGATTTGCAGGAATAAAAACAGGACGTAGATGAAAAGCTGCAGGAAGTAGTTCATGTCAGTCATGCGCAAAAAGCACCGTTTCTGAGAATGCAGTTTGATTCCTTTCTATCAAGGATCATTAACCAACATGTTGGCATCAAAGGATTAGAACAAAACAAGGTTCAACCTGAGTTCCAGCATCTTTCTTTGTTCAAGATCAGTATCTGGAAACAAACTCATAACCGCTTTAATCTACCAGCTGAGTTTAAGTCAACAGACCTCATGCCTGAGATCTGTGCAGCGCTGTTGTGTTACTTTTGCAAAACGGATGGATGACGGCAGGATTTAGTGCATCTTGTGGGTTTCGGTGTGAGTGTGTGTCCCTGTGTTCACCCTCCTACGGCCCACCCTGTGATACATCGCACAAAGCACAGCGGGTCAGCAACTGGTGGGGGTTGTGTTGGGCTGAGTAATGCCTCACACAGGGGCTGGAGCACTCCCACATCTGACTCTCCCTGAAAGGACCAAAGAGTCATCACGGTGATGGTAATATAAAACGATCCGTTCTCCGTCTCTTGTTTTTCTCTGCTTCCCTCTCATCGCTGTTTCGATGAAATCGAGAGACAAACGAATCATTTTAATTCCTCCTCGTCTTCCTCCACTGCTAGATTTTCTTGTGGGAGCAGAACTTGGAGCGATTTCACATGGACCTCTTCCGCTGCCGCTGCTACCTGGCCAGCCTACAGGGCGGCGAGCCTCCCAATCCCAAGCGCCTCCTGGGCTTTGCTTCGCGTCCCACCAAGCTCGCCATGGGACGACTGGGCATCTTCTCCGTCTCCTCTTTCCATGCTCTGGTATGACTGGGAACGTCACTCACGCCCGTACAGCCGCGCGGATACTCACTCCAACCTGCTCCGCGAGTAGCTGTGATTTTGCTCTTAAATATAATTAGAGCGGCTTAATATGAAACCCAAAACTCTGCCCTTCATGCCTCGACATGCAGGAGTTGATTTGCGTGAGAGGTTCTCAACTGTCGACCCTCAGCGAGAGCTCGGCTTGGAGTGTGAACGCGCACATCCCGTCACACACGCCGACTGAAAGCAGGAATTTCTGCTTCCCTGACAAGTGCTCCACCACACAGACACTGGATCTGAGGTTATAAAGCACTACATCAGAACAAGCCAATGAAAAGCAAGAGATTCATGATGCGCACAACCATCGGTGCAGTTTATTGCCATCCAGTTTAACAGATGCTTCGCAACATTTTATAGTCTGAACATAAACAGTTTCAAGTAATTTGGATACATTCGTTTTAGAAGTGTTGGAGTTCAGAAGCGTGCAGCCATTTTGTTCTTTGCATTGTTTTTTTACTGCATCAGAAGAAAGGCTCTGAGGACACAACGCTGATCGACTCAAACACACTGTTCTCACCATGCAACATTCAGATCATTCTCATCCGACAAGCTGGTCTCAAAAGCAGACAGGAATATGAAAACAGAGTATTGGGCCAACTTGTTCTTGCCTGCTTCTGTCATCTGCTCCAGCCCGTGGCTAAAAGCCAAGCCATTAGCCCAGTTCTGTGTACCATGTGTTCGCTGTCATCTGGGGCAGCGCAGACAATGTGCAGAACGAAACGCCACCGTAGATGAAATGATCTATAGGCTGCATATCAGGCAGCATGCAGCACCGAGAGCGCAAGGAGAAGACGTGGAAGCGATATTCCTGTCAGTGGGTTTCATACAAGCTGGCGATCAGATCTGCCACGCACGCACGCACGCACGCACGCACGCACGCACAAGCAAACATCAGGCATCGACAGTGGGTTTTTTTTGTGATTGGTGGATCGATACAAACTCTGTTAGTAAGCTGCCATCCCTGAGGCACTTTCCCACAAACAGGCTTATCACCCCCCCCTCTCCCCCCTCCCCCTCCCCCCCTTCCTCCTTTTACTGCCTGCATCCTCACTTCCTTTGTGTCTCTCTGTCTCAGCCTTTCTTTCTTTGTTTTCTTATCTTTTCTGTTTCCTACCGTCTCCCTTCACCCCTCTATCTTTTCTGCCTCGCCCATCTTACAATCTATTGCATTCGATTATCCTTCCATCCCCCCCCCACTCACATTAAACATTTTTTTCGCAAAAGCAATCATGTATTCACTTCACATGAAATTACTTTATAAATGGCTAAATTAAAATAAAGCATATTAGCTGAGTAAAGAATAGAATTTGGCAACTAATTACTGAAATGTAAAATTATTCAAATGAAATAGTTCATATTGCCTGTGGCAAAAGTTAACCGTCCCTCCTTCGTCTCTTTCAGCTAGTTTTTTTTCTCTGCTTAATAAGGAAGCATTTATAATTTGGTCTTTACTCTCTACATGAATTACCCCCAACCACCGGGGGTTGTTAGGATTCTCGGGGCGACGAACACAGTGATGAAAGAGGCAGGACGTCGTGCTCACTGCTTACATAAGAGGAGTGGCGAAGACAATTTGACCTATTATATATGAGGTGTGTGCGAGCACCCTGTGATCAGTGCCTGGTCAGGCTACAGCACATATAGACACAAAAGGAGCCTCTGCTGCTCTGTGCGTTGTGATGACATACAGCAGCATCTGAGCTACTCACAGTTCAATAGCGTGAATTAACCCAGAAATGCCAAGAGTTGTTTGCTTTTGCTCGTGTGGGAGGTCAGCGAAGAAAGTTGAAAGCACCCAGTGTGTGTTTCAGAATTCACGAGCATGTTGGAAATGTGTGTTTCATATGCGGTGTGTTTATAAGTGTGCTTGTGCATTCATGAGCACAGTTTTGCAGAAGAGCACGGACTGCTTTCAGAGTCGGAGTACAGCTTACATAAACCTCTGTTCTTGTTTTATCCATTTAAACACCAATCAAGCAACACTTTAATTTTTTTATTCAAATGACATGGAAATTAATATATGAACAGAAAATTTCACACCATCTGTGCATTCATGAATATGAACCATGAATCCTTTCAAAGACAACAGTTCAGGTAGATTTTGAAGCCCGTAGCAAATTTAGGACAAAATCTATACTTTGTGTTTGTGTCTTAATAACTCTGCATTTAGTGGAGGTAAAATAAGAGAAATTGCATTTTCAGATGACTCCCAACACACCAAACTGTGTCACTTACCCACCAAGTTTGAATGATGAAATATTAGACTTAAGAAAAGAAGGTCTCAATGTTTATTCCTCCTGTTTGCCCTCAGAGTTGCAGCCTTGCGCCTAACAATGCTGTCTAAGTAGTTCCACCGTAGTGTTGCCGACGTCTTCCACCGCCAGCTAATAAATTGGATTAGAACCCTTAGTGAACATCATTAATTACACGTGATCACAAGTAGCATGTCCACAGGCGGCAATCCACAGTAATTAATGGTCACACTGTTAAATTGTTGCAAGAAGTTGAAGTGACGACAGGATTAAGACAACAGCTGAAGCTAAGAGCAGATAATCCATGAATCCTTGTCGTAGTTGATCAAATTCAATATTTACCTGATGTATAATGATCACTGTCGAGGCAGGTTTATCAGCTAGTCTTTGGCTCTCCGTCAGTGTTGCTCATCATGAAATAAATCCACTTCATGAGAAAT
>JAUESF010000006.1:12493404-12517228 GCA_032274765.1 Malacoctenus tetranemus
GAAACAAGCCTCACATCCCCCCTGACTTCAGCTCGTCTCTGTGTAGATCTCAAACATGCTGCGCCTTCATAACATCCTCAAAATATCTCGGAACATGAAGTGATCTTCAGGGGATATAGACTGAAAATCCTATTTCCAACTCAAGAATAGAATAACAGATGCGACTACCGTAAACGTTTCCAAGCATTTGGCGTCTCCGCACAGAACTTCTTTATAGAATTGTCCAAATGTTCGCACACGCTGTATCCTTTCTTCTTTTTTTTTCTCCACGTTTAAGGTTCATGGAATTAAAAGGAGCTGTGCACTATCGTTTCAGAGTGGCCCCTGTTCGAGGGGGCTTTGGCTGCAGCCGACGTCTCCGTTTCTTTTTACTTCCGAGATTAACAAAATAGAGGAGCTGCCTCGGAGCGTATTTGGCCCCGCGCTCGGATGCAGCTCTCTCGCTCTCCATCTCAGTACCCACAACAAACAAAAAATAAACAGTTTTCTTAATGGCTTCAAAATTTGGGCCTGAAAGAAAAATAAAAAAAACCAATGGAATCATAACAAATGGGAGAAAAACATGATGTCACTGTTTACGGTGCTCCAAAGTTCATGTGTAAAAGAACTTTCCTTTAACACCTTTCAACATATTTCTACTAGAAAAGATCATCATGCTCATGAACCTTCATGCACATTTAAAACACGTCAGCGAGGGACCTGTGGAGACCTCGCCGTGCTCACCTGAAGTCTGCCGGCCGGCTGTCAGCGCGGACGTTCTCTCGCTGGCTGCATTCCCCCCCCACTTCTCCCCCCGTGGGAGCCTTTCCCACCACTCCAGCGAGGCTCCTCACACACAAAGAACTGAGATGGTCTCCCTCTCCTCTCTCTCTCTCCCTCTCTGCGTCTCCCTTTTTTTTTGTAGGCCCAGTGGGACGGACTGACAGGGCACATTGTTCTTAATAAGACAGATGGCCTGAGGAGAGACTTTGATTTGGACATCATCAGCCTCAAAGAGGACGGCACTGCCAGGGTGAGCACGCAGGCCGGGAACAGCCAATTACACCACTCTCATGCTGCTTCCATGCTGGCTGATTCTTTCCATTAGCCGTGTGTGTGTGTGTGTGTGTGTGTGTATGTGTATGTGTGTGTGTGTGTGTGTGTGTGTTTGTGTGAGTGTATATGTAAAAGAATGGAAAGGAAGAAAGGTACCGTGGCCATTTACTTTCCTGCATTCCGTCCACACGTTGGTTATTTGGCTTCGATCCTTCCTGTCATGAATATTAATAACACTGCGACCAACTGATTATCTCTTTCCACACTGTGCACTCTTGTTGCCCTCTTCGCGGCTTCTTAAGGGAGTCGTGACTAGCGGAAGTCGCCTCACGAAAAGGTGGATCAAGGTTTGTGCCAGCGCCCTGTTTTGGTGGAAGCCTCCGTTCGTTCGCCTCCTCCCCCCCCTCTTCTCCCGAAACTCTCACTCAACATGCCGCACACCTCCCTGCTCCTTGCCTTGTCAAACCTTGTTTCTCTTCGCTGGTTTTGTGTACAGCAATGCCATGTGTTTGACATTTCAGTCCCCCCACACCCTCCCCTGTTTGCGTACGGGCATCGCTCCGACGCTTGTCTAAACTTTTTGGCAGTTTAGGGAAAGAAAATAAGAAAAGTAAAAAGTTAGTAATGCAGTCATGTTTACATTAAGCGACTTCAATGGATAGAAAATGTGGTTTTTCAGCAAAGGAAGAGGCAAGTAGAACGTGAGAATATGACTCATTTAGGGCACATGCAGAGATGAACATGGGTGGTCCGTCCCTCCTAAATATCATTCAGGAAAACTGAAATGATGGACTTTTTGGGGACAAACTTCAAGTCAATCTGCCAGTCACACACGCAGATATATGCCTTAAATCCTCCCCTGCTGAAAGTGTAAAGATTCTTCTGCTTTTTCTCAAGATTTTCTTGGTCAGACGCACGTCTCTTTTGCCGGCAACAAGTGTAGTTCTACTACAATGTACTCCTAAGAATGTCTCCTAGGTAGGCTCCATAAATCCATTGAAGTACTTCCTTTAAGATTTAAATTGGGTTGAATTTAAAGGGTAAAATTGATATCGCCAATAGCCAATTTTTTCTTCTTGCATTTTACCCCTCCTACTCTAATCTCACAGTACACTGCATATTGTGAATACTAAAGGAGCAGCAAGATAGGCTTTACCTCAAGCCTCTGCCCATCACATCAGAACAAATGAATTCAGTCCTTTAAATGCCGTTTTTTAATCAGGATCTGCGTCACTTCCTCCCCGCCGTCTGTCCACACGGTCGGACAGACAGGTATGTAGGCAGGCAGCAGCTGTCAAGGTGCGGAAGCAGTGATTTATGCTGCAATTTTAATTCCATTCAGTAGTTTCAGCCCTCAAAAGCTTCCCCTCAGAGGAAATACCACTATATGGTAAGCACATCACATAAAAACCCTGACTTTATGGTCATGAAAAATGAATTATCAGCCCGTTGCAGTTGTGTTAGTTCTTGGGCACTGGAGTGTTAAATACGCTCTGAAGAGGATGATGAGCCTAAACAAAGTGAAAGTCTCCTGCGAAATGAAGTATTTTCCCTTAAAGTTGTTGACTTCACTCTGTAAAAAATTGTTTTCTTCCCCTTCAGCTTTCTCGGGCTTAGTGCATCTGAGCTCTGCGGTAACGGCTCTCCAGTCTGATTTGGTTCTGGATGAGGATGAGCTTTAGGATTTGTAGATAACATTTAACACACAGCATAGGAGAGAGAATCCCTGTCAGTTTTTATGCCACACTTTGTTGTTGGGCGCTGCTCTGGTGCGCGTGATAAATTTGCAAGGCTGTACACGGCAAATCCATGTCTCAGAGCTGTAAAAGATGATCACTGGATGCAGCGCGGCCGTCCTCGGCTGGTTTCTTCCACATTAATTCCATCGACTTGCTGAGGTTACTTTATCAGCAGAGCTTCAAACTGACGATGTTGTAATTATTTTATATTGAATAATATTTCCCCCAGGAAGAAACATTAACATTTCACAAGTGAGAGATTGTGTGAAGCCACACTGAGAACAGGGAGGCACTTAAGATTTGTAAAAGGAAAAAAAAAACATTGTTCTGTCTCGGTCCATTCATCTTTGAGATCGAGGATAATACAATAATTAAATCTGACCCTGTTCCGCAGTGCTGTTGAAGCAAATTTATGGGGGTCTTGGAGAGTCTTCCAGAAGTGCCGTGGGGGTGGGAAATAGAGCTTTTCGGAAGGTGATAAGTGAGCACACCTGCCAGACATCTGTCTGAGTTGGTTAATTAAAAATGAGAAGCAACGTCCTGATCATTAGGAGCAGGTAATCAAACAAAGCCTGTTATTGCTGAAAAATGCAAAGAACTCTGACTATAAAGCTTTTTCTGACAGGAGGAGGTGATGTGCTCATTGTTCCTTTCGTCTCTGGATAAAAAAAAGGAAAATCTACACGAGTCCCAGTGAATCATCGAAGGAGAAACGCGCTCATCTTTTCTGCCGGTGCTCTTTGGTTTCCCCCGACAATTAGAGGGAGTCATTTAATGCCCTTAACTTTATTGCATCAGTGTCCTGACCTCCGCTTGGCCAGAAAGAGTTAAGGGGATTTGAAAGGGTCAAAAATCCAGCTGCCAGGCGCCTGCTCTAATCTGATAACTGTCTGGATTAGATCGCCGGGCGCGACAAACCGGACGGTCTCGCTCAAAGTTGCAGCGACGCCACAGACGACAGACGCCGGCCACGCTGTGATTCAGTCCCTCTCCGTTCATTTTCTCCCTGCTCGTTTTTTTAACCCATCTCTCACTTCTTACACCAGAGTGAAGCTTCATCACTCCGTTCTTTTAATCGAGGGACAAATGCAGACAAACAGCGATGACCGAAAGAATTGTGAAAATATCTATTTATTTGATTAATGCAGTGAATTATCTGAGTATTTCAGTGCTGCTTTGTGTTGTGAGCTATTCAGTTGCTATAGGAGCTTATGCGAACACATGCAACAAAAGAATAATTCAATGAGCACAAAACTTGCCGGGGTTTCTGCAAAATGTGTCATTTTAACAGCCGCGTCATTTGCAAGCACGACGTGAACAAGAGCAGCACTAATATCATTTCTCTCGTTTGACAAGTAAATGAGATGTACAGCCAGAATTACTTTAATTAATATTTATGCATGGAGCTCTGGGAAAGCATCTGATTGGATAAAGCACATCCCACACACCGATATTGGGCACGACATCACTTCACAGCGGTGCCGCTCTGCCTCGCGGTGTTTTAACTGTCATTAACGACAACAATACCACCTAAGTGGCTCGATGGTATACCATTAACATCAACACTTCCTTTTTTTTCCCCCCCTCCGCGTTCACAAAGAATTTAAACGTGCAATCAAATATGCATGGCTCAGGCGAGTGGACCCTGCAGTGATGTAGAACAATGGTAATGTCGTGACTGGGTGCGTAAATACATTTGTGAGAATCAGCAGGAGTCACCGTGGTTTCGCGGTTCCACTAATTGTGGCGGAAGCAAAAGCAAATAAGTAAAGAAAAAGTGAATGGAACAGTTGTTTAGAATTGCGCCACGAGAAGTCGTGTTTGTCTGGTGAATAACAGCACAGATCGTCCATCTGATTCAGTCGCAGCTCAACTATAATATGCAGCATGTAGCAAGTGTTTTTATGGAATAGGCTATTGTTGAACATAGCATTTTTTATATGTCCGTAATGAAGATTGAAGCAAAATGAATAGACGCTGAAGGACTTTTAGACAACGACCAAGCAAACAAAGTGTTGTCTTTATGGTTTTTGTCTTCAACCTGTTTGCACTCTGCACAGAAGGTGCACAAACTGTCGGTCAGCGGCAGCAGCGATGTCCAGGATGACTGTAAACTTTTTACTTGACACGCGCAGTCTGTTCGGAGCTTCCTCGCTTTCATCGTCACTGTACGCTAAACTTAAGTTTTCAGCACTTTACCCAGAATCACTCAGCTCAGCTGAGTGAAAGAGAAAAAAACAACAACAACCCTGTTCATCGGTGAATGCAGCAGAAGGTTGAAAAGGAGCCAAGAGTGTTTTTAACCTTTATGCTCTCTTTTTCATTTTTCTGTTCGCCGAATCAGAAAATATGGTCAATATAGAGTCTGTCAGAACTGCTTCTTGTTCCCCATTAAGACTTAGAGACTAAATAGCATCTTTTTTCCATGCAACGACAGAAACAATACAGTAGGTTCTTTGCAGATGTCACCGCTAATGATTCAAAACAGTCGACTTCGAACTTCAGCTGTCACGGTGTGTTTGCTTCAGCCTCCCATGGAGACTTCTATAGAAGCAGTCAAAGTGTTTAACATTTTATCCAAGCAGCAAATGTTTCAGTGAATCTGACGCCCTGTTTGTCTTTCCAGATTGCTGTGTGGAACTCGTACAAAGGGATGAACCTGACAGAGTCCAACCGAGACAAGAATAATAATGTGACAGACTCTCTGGCTAACAGGACTCTTATTGTCACTACAATACTGGTGAGGAGGGAAAAAAACCCGGAAGGTTAAACGGAAAACAGCATGAGGGGAAAGAAGTGGAGTACACAGTGGAAAGGGCAAATAAGGGGAACTGTAGTGTGAAGTGCACAAAGATCGTTGTGAGAAACTGAGAATAACAGGTTGCTGAACCAAATCTCACAATTTTATGTAGTTAATATTCAAAGAAAACGGAAAATGATTGAGGTCAATTTTCATTAAATGTCTCTCTCATCAGAAATCAGCAGACTTTCACCACAAATCCAACTTTTATCTGAATACAGAGGATATACTGTAATTGAATCCGAATACAACCTCTGCCTCAAAAACAATCGATATTTTATTTTTGTTCTGCGCAGGAAAATCCATATGTGATGGTGAAGAAGTCAGACAAGGAGCTGGTTGGGAACGATCGCTACGAGGGCTACTGTCTGGACCTGTTGAAGGAGCTGTCCAACATCCTGGGCTTCACATATGAAGTCAGGCTGGTGGCTGACGGGAAATATGGAGCTCAAAATGACAAAGGAGAGTGGAACGGCATGGTGCGGGAGCTGATCGACCATGTGAGTTCCTCTGTAAGATAACGTATTGGAGCTCGATGTATAAATGTGGTTTTTAGTCGTCATAAACCAGGAAGAACAAACATAATGTCGTGCAGCATGCAGAAGTGCAGTGTGGCCAAACTACTGCTTGCCACAATGTATATTGTACAAACAATGACACATAGTTAATGTAAAACAAACTATGTATTTTAAATTGAAGTACATCAAATGAGTAGATTTGGACTATTTGCAGTTGTATATAGTGCAGTTCCACCATCCTTTTTGGAGGGGGGGGGGCATTGTGAGTGATAACACAAAATCCTTCTCTCTTTTTGTACCTGACATATCTTATTTTATTATGACCTGCTGCACCTTTATTATGTGCTGATGGAAAAAAGTGCTTCCTCCACTAATCTCTTGTGGCTTTGTCACTGTCATTGTTCTGCACCACCTTTATTTAGCATTGAACACCAAACTTTTACAAAGCTAATAGATCACTGAGACACTCTTGCTTAGATATATTACACATCTTTATTGCGAAGCCTATTCTACCTGTATTTTTTTTTCAGGTCGCAGACCTCGCCGTGGCCCCTTTGACCATCACCTATGTCCGAGAGAAGGTCATTGACTTCTCCAAGCCCTTCATGACCTTAGGCATCAGCATCCTGTACCGTAAACCCAATGGCACCAATCCAGGAGTGTTCTCCTTCCTTAATCCGCTCTCTCCGGACATCTGGATGTATGTGCTGCTGGCCTGCACAGGGGTTAGCTGTGTGCTCTTTGTGATTGCCAGGTAAGAGGATGTAATGAGGCGATATAGGACGAAATGAAGGAGGATCGAGTTTTAACTTTATTTCCAGAGCTGGTTATCGAATTGCCCACAGCTGCTGTCAGCATTGTTTGTCGGTAATATGTGGTGGCACCAGTGAACATTTAGGGACAGTGTCTGAGACGTGTTGAATCACAAATGATCATGATTAATTGTTGGGACAGACCTGCTGTAGAAGCTGTTCTCTGTTTCATAAGGCTGTTAGCAAATGAAAACAATTTATATATATATTGCTTTCAGCAAACATCTGTCAGATTGGAGTTTATTGTCTTTTTTTATGTAGCTTGTAGACAATCTAAATCCGTTCTATCAGCCGTGAAATCCCCGCTCGCAAGTTGCAGCCGTGAAGTGACTCTCGTTGCAAATCGCGACAGCATGAATTACATGAAAAAATGTGTCTCGTCTTCCTTCAGTCTTTGTTTGCTTCTCTTCCTGCTGTCTCGCAGGTTCACTCCGTACGAGTGGTACAACCCACATCCGTGTAACCCGTCTTCAACTCTGATACAGAACAACTTCACTTTACTGAACAGCTTCTGGTTTGGCATCGGAGCTCTCATGCGTCAAGGTATTTAGCTGAGCGGCCAAGTGACTTCGTTTGATACCACTACTCACCATAACTCCTTCCATGGATAGTCATTTATTTTATATTTTATGATCTCGCTGCCTTCTAACCAAATAACTGAGCTACTCAGACAGACATAAATTAGTGAAAATTCTGTCAACTCACCAGGAAACATCTACTTCCTGTTTTTTTTCAGGAAGGCAAAGTCAAGAAACAATCAATTCAAAGAGAAAGAATTGTGAGAATACAGTGTTCATGTCTCGGTTTTGGTTGTGAAATGGCCAGATGCTTTGTTGAAATTTGAAAAACTTTTATCGATCGAGTCCTCTGAACAGATTTTGGGCTTCAAAGGCTTGTCACGCTTGATTAAGTCTAATATGTGAACCATCATTTTTAAAAAAGCAAGTTAAAACAGTGGTTTAATTAGTTTGATGTCAGATGTTTGAAGTTCAGATAGTGTCACTCAAGCAGTGTACCTCATTTACTTCCTTTGTACTTAATCTGCGTGTTTGATAATACCAGGCTGCTTGCATTTTATTCGCAGGAGTCTGACTTTAAACTCACCAGTGAGAGACTTTTTCATTCACTCTTTTACACCTCAGTTGTTTGGAGCCTCAGCAGGCACATCTTTTTTCACTTAGAAGTTTTAAGGAGTCCTTTCATTCTCTGCCTGGCAAGTTTTCCATTCAACATCAGATAAGAGCCAGGAGGCAAAAGTGCAACTTGAATGTGTGAAGTGGTCAGCAGCCCGGCACTGAATAACACCAACAGCAAAGGGCAGCGGCTTTTTCCCGTGAAGCTGTTTAGTGATCTCCCCGTACAGCAGTAAAGACACTGTAGACTCAGCTCGAACCTTTTTAATTCCCACCATCAATATTTGCATCTTTTATTTTGCTCTTCTTCTTCTTCTTCTTCTTCTTCTTCTTCTTCTTCTTCTTCTTCTTCTTCTTCTTCTTCTTCTGGATGCCCCCCCCCACCCCCCCCACAGCGCGGATCAAGTTTTTATGAATTTCAGCCAAACCCTGTTCGAAGAATTATGATGCACTTCATGGAGACTTGGCGTCCCTGAAGGAGGGAGATTTGGCCAGGATAAATCTGACACGCCTGATTCGATGACCAGCAAACCTTCTGGCAACGTTTGGCTGCAAAAGGCCGAAAGCCGGCCACGTTCTTCGAATTGATGACTTCCCCTGGAGTGGCAAAAAAGAAAGCGTGCCCTGATTCAGATGTGAAGAGACCGAGATACATTTCTACTTTAATCTGTAGAGTAGATTACTGAAAAGCAGCACTCCTGCTTTTACGTTGCATCCTGCTGTCAGAAACAAAAGGTTTGCTGTTTTCTAGGTCGCTTTGCTCTAACCAAGCTGTCTCAGTGTTAACGTGCTGCATACATGCTTGAGCAGTGCATGTAATTCAGCTTAGTGGTTTGCTTTGACCATGAGCTCTCTGAGAGATCCTGTGGGTTTTTCTTTTCAGGCTTTGTTTGAAATGTCTTCATTTCAAGTAGAAGAAGGTTTTAGAAGTGACACACATGTGTGCAAACCTGGCACCTTCAACGTGGTGAACATTGCATTACTCACTTTTTGTTTCCATAGTCTGCGCAGAGAAGAAAGGATAAGATATGGAGCAGGTTCTGCTTGTTCAGGTTTATATTTCGTTCCATTTTTGGCGTAATGTTTTTTACCTATTTTATTCAGACGTCCAATGTTTCTGTCTGTCAGATTTGGGTCTAATTTGCAATGCTATGTAATTTTCTTTCAGCTTCGTGTCTGAAAAGTCGTGCAGGAAAAGAAATCAAACACACAAAGTGGTGCATAATTTATCATATAACGTACAACCGAAAGTCCAGCAAGCGTTTCCAAAGCAAACTGCACTCTTTGCTACTTCAGTTGCATCGCATTGATATTCACACTTTCATTTTTGCATCATCAGCACTTTTCCACCCCGCGCAGACACCATCCTCCATCTCGCTTTTCTGAACGTCGCATCTTTCTCCAGGCTCGGAGTTGATGCCCAAGGCTCTGTCCACCCGTATAGTCGGAGGTATCTGGTGGTTCTTCACGCTGATCATCATCTCTTCCTACACGGCCAACTTGGCGGCCTTCCTCACCGTGGAACGAATGGACGCGCCCATCGACTCAGCGGATGACCTGGCGAAACAGACAAGGATTGAATACGGGGCGGTGAGGGATGGATCCACGATGACCTTCTTCAAGGTAGAACCTCAGTGTGGGCTCATGTGTGCGCCTGTCCATGTACAGCATGTATGTATGCTCTCAAAGTTTTCCATTCATATCTTGTTCCAGTTACAAAGTAACAAAAATCTGGGCAAAATGAAAGGTTTCGTGAAACATTTTTTCCATTTATTTCACTGAAACTGGAATATTTTAATATTTTCTTCTTATTAATTTTAACTTGAAAGTCACAAAAATAATAAATAAAAAAGATTTGTGTATGTATTCATCAAAGTTTAAGTTATTGATGCTTGAATCTTTTCAGTTTATATGTTGTGAATGCAAAAATAAGGAATTCTGAAGTGTGTCTGTGTGAAGTATGCTGTGAATTTCAGTGATATCATCCTCCACACTCACTTGTTGTCATGGAGTTACTTTACTGCCTCCAGATCAGCATATTGAGTTCAAACCTCCTTTCAGATATTTCAAATGCAAGTGTGAGTCAGCTGCCGAGTGCCCTCACTTCATAAAATGATGGCTGTCTGGGTTTCCTCTGCTGTTACCCTCGTCACCCTGTATTTTTGCCAAACATCCTATTAGAGAGCTAAAAAGTCTAAAGAGACAGAGGAAGAGGCACTTACTCTGATGACAGGCAACGTGGATGCGCCATGAAGTGAATACGCGAGGGGGAAATGGAGAAGATGCACATTAAGACCACTTGCGCTTGTCTCTTAAAGTGTCCGTGTTGACGTTAAACATATGTTAACCTATTAGCGGGTATTACATAATGCATCAGTGTGAAGGTGTCCTCAGGCAGGGGCTGTCGCTTCCTCGCTGCACAGCCACCCGCTCCCCTTGCATCCTGTGGCTCAGCGGGGGTGATCCATGCAGGGCTTTATCCTCCCAGATTGCAGCCAGTGATTACGGCTGCCTGGATAGGAAGAAGCAGGCCGTGTTGATGGCTTGAACAAATTGAATCAGCTGGAGGAGATTTAGAACACAGCTGTCCCATTTCTCTGACTGAGAAAGGAAATCGCACACACACACGCACACACACGCACTGAGAATCCCACATGACCCTGCCATTGAACTTATATGTATCGATGATTGCATTGGAAATGTAGTTAAGTGCATATGTGGTGCGTGTGTGTGCGGCCACAAAGAGTGTATAGTCGTGTCTTGAATACCGGTGTACCGGAATTAACGTTTTGCCTGTTTGTGGTCCACCAGAAATCCAAGATCTCCACCTACGAGAAGATGTGGGCCTTCATGAGCAGCAGGAAGAACACGGCGTTAGTCAAGAACAACAGGGAAGGCATCACACGCGTGCTGACGACAGATTACGCCATGCTTATGGAGTCCACCAGCATCGAGTACATCAGCCAGAGGAACTGTAACCTCACCCAGATCGGAGGCCTCATAGACTCCAAGGGCTATGGAGTGGGAACGCCTATTGGTGAGGAGAGTGACAATGACACAGAGAATCCCTCTTTTTCAACACCCCGATGAAAAGTCACTCATTTTTTAAGTGAAACAAGACGACAAGTTCACGCGCTCCACTGCTTCGTGATCCTTGGTCGGAAAAGCAAGATAAAAGATGCTTGATTCGACAAATGAGACTTTTTTTTGTCTACTTGAGCTCAAAAAGGCTCTTGTATCTGTTTAAACTCTCTGGCATTCATAACTTGTCCTCTTTGTTGACTGCAGACACACAGCCTGTCGGTCAAAGCAAGTCATAGACAAGTACACACTGTGCACTCGCTGGCTTTTCTGAGAATATTAACATGCACCAGAGTTCCCATGTACCTTGTGTAGAATTTTAATGGAATTTCTGGATATATAAACTTTGCACTTTGCAAATTTATTTCAGTCTGAAAATTTGCATTTTTTTACTCTGCTGCTATTTTGTGTCATCAACGTGCTCGCACGCAGCCATCAGAGAGCCCTGCCAGCTGTTCTGTGCAAATGTTGGTGTAAGATTTTAGGCCGGTTTGTTGGCTTCAGAACTCATTCTGGAAGCAAATCAACCTGCTGGACGATGTTTGCAGATGGTACTACTGCATGGTAATTTAAGCGTCTCTCCTGAGTTTTTTTTTTTTTTTTCCCCCATTTCCACTGAAGTTGCTTCTTGCTTTTATCCTACATTTTATGACTCGGCACAAGCTGTCTTTGTCAGACATGTGCGCATGCGTTGCCGCACACGTGTGTCAAAGCTGCAAGTGGAGATCGCAAGGAAGTTGAAAGTTGCAGCAGGCCTCAGAAACAAGAAAGTAAACTCAAGAGACTCTGCTTACTTTCATGTTGACAGACGGACCACCGGCCAAAAATGACATTTTTTGAAAATAACAACAACCTCCACAGAATGGATCAGCAAAGTGTTGCACAGTCGTGCAGAGAGGAC
Organism: Malacoctenus tetranemus; assembly: GCA_032274765.1. Classification (NCBI taxonomy): domain Eukaryota; kingdom Metazoa; phylum Chordata; class Actinopteri; order Blenniiformes; family Labrisomidae; genus Malacoctenus; species Malacoctenus tetranemus. Next base: position 12,505,424 of record JAUESF010000006.1, read on the forward strand.
AAAATCAATCCTTTTCAAGAGACTTAGGTTGGCACTGACCGCTCAACATGGTGGTTTTAGATTATCCCAGTGTGTGTCTTCAGCCTGCCTTGTTTCCCTGCTGGTCAGAGCCACAGAAAGCTGGTGGACTTCAGCTAAAATTAGAGCTGGAAAGGTTGAACGGGGGGAACCACAGGTGAGCACTTGTTAGTGACTGCAGGTGGAAAAGTGGTTGGGTTTTAATTCAAACACTCCTGACGCACTTCATTTTCAGTGTGAATCCAGGTCGTTTTTGAGGTTTCACTTTCTGAACTGCTTGGAAAAACTTTGATGTGAGCAGGAGAAACTGACCAATATTTCATCCTTATGTTCAACAGGTAAACAAACTGATTCAGTGAGATGACGTGTCGGGACCGCTAACTGACTTTCCCCAACAGTGACTGACTTTTTGTAGCTGTCAGTGTTTGGCAGGAGGTTTTTCTTTATGTAGAAACCGCACGTTAGGCTGAGACATCCGTAAGGAGTGAACGGAACCTGTTTTAGAGACCTCGGGCTGATCCCCTCAGGGCAGGAGGGCAGACGCGGCTGTTCTTGGGCTGAGCTGACGAGTGATTCTGTATGAACGAATCTATCCAGCTTTTTTTTATGAGCAGATCAAGGGGCTTTATTGTGCTGCTGGGTGCTGTGTACAGCATGTGTGCGTGGAAGAGGCGGCCAGTGTGTCACCAGCCAGCGCGAGGTTAGAAACATGAGGATTGTAAACGCTGTCAAGATAAGAACCTAAGTCTATCTATTGGAAACGTTGCTCACTGCTGCTGATCTGAATGCAGCTTGAATAACAAAATGCATTAAAATGCAATTTAGAGGCTTAAAATCTCGAGATAAATAAGAATAATGGCTGATAATTTTTTTTTCAATCAGAAAAAGCTGTTTACTAGTTTACTTGCTGTTTAGCAGGGTTATTTATTTATTCAACTTTATCAATGGGGGCATTTTTAATGCATGAATCAATTAGGACCGACAAACCGAAGCAGCATCTAATTGCTCAGTAATGTCCTTTCGTTCCCCCCCACCAGGCTCCCCGTACAGGGACAAAGTGACCATCGCCATCCTCCAGCTGCAGGAGGAAGGGAAGCTGCACATGATGAAGGAGAAGTGGTGGAGAGGGAACGGCTGTCCCGAGGAGGACAACAAGGAGGCCAACGCCTTGGGCGTGGAAAACATCGGAGGCATCTTCATCGTGCTGGCCGCCGGCCTGGTCCTGTCCGTGTTCGTGGCCATCGGCGAGTTCATCTACAAGGCTCGCAGGAACGCCGACATCGAGGAGGTGAGTGACGGTGTGAGCCCCCTCTCCAGCAGGGGGACGGTGCGATTCGGGCTGAGTTGACTCTGACGAACTCAGCTCGGGTTTCTTGTCTACGAGTTTTGAACTAATTAAAAGTAATATTTCTACTTGTTGGAAGTGTTTTTTTTGCGAGAGTGACTGTCTGCAAAATAATTGTAGGCTACAAATGATTTACTCACTGGTATCTGCATAACTGCATTTCATTCTCTTAAGCCTCTTTCCTTCTCTGATTTTAGTGGCACACGATGTTTTTTTTTAAAGCATTTGAAACTTCTGCTCTCATCAAAAAATTACACACATGTAATTATTTTCTGATCACTATAATTTACGTTTGTACTTTTTCATGTCTTTCTTTGCTTTTTCAGAGTTTTCTTAACGCCTTATCTTACTTTTTTTTCATCAGACTATGTCTTCTGTGTTTTCTCCTCCATCCCCCCCCCTCTTTTTTTTTTCTTTGCATCAGGCTTTTTGTTTCTTTTACGGGGTGCAGTCCCGTCAGTTTCAGCGGCGCGGCTCCACCTCCTCCTCCGGCACCTCCTTATCTACTGATCTGGAGAGCGGCAGGCTGCTGGGGGATGACACAGAGTAGCCATGGCAGCACACTCCCAGCACATTTTCACGCTAGACGATAGGTTTGTAAGCAGGTGCCCCCCTTCTCCACCGCTCCTTTGGAAAATACCCCCCCCCCCGCAATACCGGCACCTTTTCCGATGCCTACAGCCTCATTACTCCAATCCCAATTACTGCTGCTCCTTTTATCTTTAAGACCTGACCTTCTCATTCCCTTACCCACCTGCTAAATGTGTGTTTTGTCTTGCGGTGACATGGGAATAAACTGTGATTTTTATAAGCTTTTTTAAATTCTGCCTCATATTTAATTAATTGCATCATTAAGCCAGGTGAAATTATGAATATTTTAAGCACCAATTTAGGAAATTACAAATAATATTGGTTTATTTTAATAATATTACTCATTTTTATCACAAATGACCCATTTTCTCCAATGTGAAACACTCGTTATATGTTAAGTGCAGTCGTAACTTATTGCACCCTGACAGGCTTATTTTAAGGAGATGGGCAACAAAAGTTGTGTTGTCTGGTGTGTCTTTAATATTTTTCACTGTATTACGTAGGAGTATGTATGATTTTCAAACTGCACCGTCAGAGTTTGCGCTACATAAAATGTGCAGAACTGCAATACAGCTAGTTCAGTCCCCCCCCCCCCGCACAGCAACGTGGTCACAGTAGACAGTTGTGTGTTCCTTTGACCGTCTTTTGGGAAATCAAAAGATAGAAGAAGTTATTTGAATATGTTCCCTCTCATTACCTCGTTGGTTGACTGGTCTGGTTGACTGATACTGGGACGGTGATGATGGAGTGTGGTGTCAAGTGAAGAAGTCCCCCGACACGAGTCCTGGCCAAAAGTAAAGTTGACATTTCATTAATAAACTCTCGCTGCTTGCCAAACATTTTAACTGAAGTAATGATGGATGGGATCACGGAGGGATGAAAACTTGGGATGGGACGTTCTTATTCTGTGCGCACTCGAAGTGAAAAGCTTTTCAGGTGATTTACTATAAGTCTTGAACTCTCAGAGCCTTCTGGGTAATTCTTACCTTCATATGTGAGCTAGATTTCAATAATCCTATCATATTTTCGATATATATAATTTGTGCTTCTTGATTGTCTTCACCATCAGATGTAGAGACAGTTCAGAGGCTCCTGAAAGTGCGAGTGTTTCAAATGGGAGACTCAGCAGGAAAAGCTCTCTTTTGGAGCAGTCGTGGAGGAAGTCTGAGGATGAAAGAGTGAGATTCTCTCTGGTCCCCCGGATGTGAATGTCAACAGACGGATACTGTGCTGTGAATGACAATCCGCAAAACAAATTTTGTGAACGCACTGCGAGGAGGACAGGAAAATAGAAAGCAAATAAACATGATTGGAGATTCATGTGTTCGAAGCCGCGTGATAGTCTGCAGATTTAAATAAGCCCGAGGCTTTTTCATTTCAGATGGCCCCCTCTTTATTAATTTTACATAATTACCATATTATGAATTCATCGCTCATGTAATTGGACTCTGCACACCAAACACTGTCCTTCATCTCTCACCTGTGGTAAATAATTGCATGATGTTTCTTTTCATTTTCATTTCATCGCCTTTTGTTTATTTGACTTCACCTGCTCACGTTCGTCGGCTGAGTCTCAAATCTAAATTGCAGCCTTTCAGTCACTGCTGTATCCTCAGGAAATCGAGCTACAGCGCATCGTTTTTTTGGTTGTTTGGCTTTTTTTCCACGTTTTTTTATGGTGGCACATTAACGGTCTCTAAACTGGTGGCCAGAGTTCATAAACGCTGTAATGAATTAATCGGGAATGAGCTTTAACGGCGTCTTAAACCTTTGTGTGTTTATCTCCCTGGCAGTGCATGTCTTTTAGTGCTGTGATGGAGGAGCTGGGCATCTCCCTGCAGTGTTACAAAGGCATCCGGAGGCGGTCACGACCCCACAGTGGAGCAAGGTCAGCTTGCATCTTCTGTCAACCCAAACGCGCTGTGAAAAGGGAGGGGGAGAGACGAGACTCCAGCACTTGAGCTCCCGATTTTAGAGTGTGATAGAACTCGCATCGCTTTTTGATCGCTTTCAATTACCCAGTTTCGCTTTGTGAGCCGGCCGAGCGAAAAGGGAATTTTGTCCTCGTCATCCCTGTTTTTAGACTGTGTATGGTGTTACATTAGGCATTACTCTGTAGATGTAGCTGACAGCATCTTAGCCATGTATCGGTGGAAAAAAAATGTTAAAAAAAAGACATTTTATGGCAGCAAAGCTCTCATGAACCGTTGCTCCCTCATGATTGTAGTTCACTGTTTTCAGACGTTTGCAAAGTTTGAATCTGCACATCCGATTCTCCCGCTGTGTAAATGTAAGGTGACTCCTCGGATTTTCAGAATAAAGGGATTTTTGCATTTTTCTAAACCGTTTGTGCGACTGGTTGTTGTGTTTCGATGGCTGGTGGCAGTGTGTGCGTGTGGGGTGGAGGTGGGGGGGGGTGAGAGCGTGGGGGCATGTCTTTGCCTCCTGGCAACTTGCATGGTGTGCCACTTCAGCCGCGGACCCAGCAAAGAGATAACGACCTCCAAGAAAAGACAGGAACACACCTGCTGTTTTACACCCTTCAAGCACCTCCATCAAACCGCACTCTGCATTCCCACAAAAAACTTGTGATCATGAAGTATTCCTGGCTGCGCATCACAGAGAGAGGCATATGTTGCGCCGCAGAGGGGGAAGGACAAAATGAGAAGAAGATGCACGTTTTTTTTCCTTTTGGATGTGTGAAATTTTCCAGAGGTCAAAAACAAAACACATATTTCTCGCCCTCCTGGGAGGAACCATCTTGTTTTTCAATAAGCTATTCTTTTTTTCTGGCTTGCATTTTGTCAGATTTGAAAGCCTGCAGGGACATCTTGTCTCCCACTCGTGACAATAGATCCCAGTGGATGTTTGCATTCTGAAAGAGAGAGTAGCTCAGATGAGATTTGCTTTTTCAGTCTATTACAAGCTTTGGTATGCACGTTGGCATCCATGCAACCTGCAGCGCGAAGATAATCCATAAATGCAGCAATAATCATGTCGTAAAAACTTTGTAAGTACAGAATCAGAAGCATTCCTCATTAAAGGTCCATCGCAAGGAAATACAATGACAGTTTTATTTAAATTTGATGACATTTCGCTAATTTTCGCACAAGAATCCATCACTCAAATTCAAACCAGGAAAAAAAAAAATCTCTCACCTGACAGATGAGGAGTGAAAATGGTGCCAGCAGTCACGGCAGCACGAAGTACAAACAGTGTCTCTGGCAGACGACACTGAGTCACACACACACACACACACACACACACACACACACACACACACAAACACACACACACACACCTCCTGGAACTCGAATCACGAGGACGCATCGCAGAATACCAACTCTGACGCTCCAAGACATGCTCAGGGAGATAAACACCCCTGCGACACCATTATTTTTCATGCTGAATCCCACCTTCATGTTCACCATGTTGTGTTTCAGATGTAGGTTTGTATCTGTCTCTTTGGATAGTACAACAAATACACTGAGTTATGTTCCCCGATGGTAACACGAGATTTCTCCCTTAGCATACTGACCTGATGTCATCTAGGACCACCACTCGTCCAGCTCGTGCTCCATACATGCCTGAAATGGAGTAATTATAAGGAATAAAAAGCAGTAAGTCTATGGAAACATTGGATTCATTGTTAATCATGCATGCACAAGTGCCTTTAATCTGTCGGCCAATCTCTCTTCTGAACCTGCATTATGGAGACCAGAGTTGCACGGGGCTGGAGCCAATCCCATCGAACGCAGGGTGAAGGCAGGATGGACCCCCTGACAGCTCTCCAGTCCATCACTGGGCTTTTAAATAATGGTATTGTATTTTTTATCATTAGTTATGTTTAAAGTAATTGAAGTGAGGATCCAGCCTCTGCAGCGTCAAGACTTGAAAAGGCAGGTGGAAGATGGACCGCTTTGGCCCCGGAGGGAACAATTTTCCTCATTTCCCCGGGAAAAGGGAGCAAGGAGAGAGAAAGGAGAGAGGGCTTCAGCACCCTTATCTTTCTTTGATGATCATTTCTACCCTGAAACTCATTTGATCTCTGATGTTTCACTCCTTTTTCACCTTTCCACGCTTCCATATCCCACCGGTCCTAAACTCTGGTCCATTTGTTTTTCTGTAAAAGCTCAGAAACTGGCAACAACCACAATTTACAGAAAGAAAAGTAACAGAGCCACTTCAAAACCCACTCGTGAGATTGTGATAATGATATGACCATGGTGTCCATAAGGAACTTCACTCCCACAGGAAAGATACATCATATACCATCGATTTTCAGATCGAATTTGAACCCCCTTTCCCTGATTTTCCCAGCCGATACAATGACATTTCCAACAGCAAAGAGCAATAAACGGTTTAAATAGTTTATAAATGACTTGTGTCAGAGGTTTTGTTGTGACATTTCTCTCGGCAGGCTGTGCTCGCTGGTTTGTGTGCGTCCTGAGAGAATTGGACCGAGCTTTTCTTAATCTCTTCATGTAATGAGTTTTCTCTTTTTTGGTATTCGGATTAATTCTGGGATTGGGTTCAGTCCAATGTAATACCGTTTGGTTGCCTTTAATCTCCTAACCCCATAATTCTTAATCAAAACCAAGGGAGTTTTTTTTTCTCTCTTTTTTTCCATCATTATCTAATCCATCGTGAACGAGGCCATGGATTACAATTCTGACCTTGGCATTCTGCTCAGCGGAGCCCGACTGTCGCCTTTCTCGCTGACCTGAGATCGCCTCACCTGACAGGCGCGGCGCCGTCATTGATCTGTCTCTATCAGTGCCCCCCTTGTTCGTCAGTCACCCGGACAAAGAGCGTCCGCAGGTGACCGACGGAGGGTCCCCCGCTGCCTGCAAGCCTGCGGCTCTCGGCCCCGAGTGGTGCTGAGAGGTAAAAGGAGGGACAGGAGATAAAGGCATGGCGACATCTGGCAGTTTGTGCTGTCAGGACGAAGGCTGGAGATTACACAACCTGCACAAACAATGAGAAGCCATCGAAAGAAAGGGAAACCACGTGCGGAGTGCTAAACTTGCTCACAACCCCCCCCCTCCCCCCAACAAACAGTTTGTTGTTTTTCTCAAACATTTAATGCACAGAAAATCTCAGAGAGTCAATACTCACACAGCCATCGATATTTACATTAGAGACCAAACGCTGCGTCTTACTCATAGAGAGCCTTCAAACCTGTCGAGTCTGGTTCATGTATCATGATATGAGACCCTCCACTGTACACACAGGTACAGAGGAATCAAATCTCAGTTATGACTGTAGCATAAAGGGGTGGCAGACTTTGAGTGTGCCCCATCCATCACAATGAAATGAACAGTCTCTAGGGCTGATAAGTCAGGTCTGTGTCAACAGCCTGTCAATGAAGACAAACGAGGGGGAGGAGGAATCCAAGGGGTGCACAGCCTCATTTATCTCTCTGTCTCCGATTCTCTCTCTCTCGCTCTCTGTCTGTCTCTCTCTCTTTATGTATGGTGTCCCGTTCTCTCTCTCCAACCGTCTCATGTCCCGGCTGTAAATAATTCAGAGTGAATGCTGTCATCTGCTGGTGTGCAGGTGAAGTGGTCTCACAGAGGAAAATATCAGCTCATCGCTGCAGATCAGGAAGTGTGTGTGTGTGTGTGTGTGTGTGTGTGTGTGGGGGGGGGGGGTCTTAAATCTCTTCAAAGCGCAGGATCCTGTTCCGTGGTGACTTTTGCAATTGTGATCGAACGCTCAGTGCTCGCTTACTTTTGATATTCAGGTCTGGATGAAATCTGGTCAATCAAACATTGAGGATACATTTTGTAAACTGCATTTTTGCACTTCTGTAGTTTGTTCCAGAAATCACCAGAGATTATTTCTGATCATTTCTCCATACTTTTATTTTACCAGTTGAAATATGGAAGTGTGTGCCTGTAAAAAGTAGAGGCACATAAACATTTAGATGTGTCACTATGAACAGCGTTGTTTTGTTCTGTTTTGTGAATCAGATTTTCATATTTTTAATGAGTGATGGCATTGAAATCATTAATTTATCACTCTAAATTATACACTGCACAAAACCTAGCCCAGTAGGATTGTGCAATGTACAATTTTAGTTAAGGGTTATCTGACAGTGTTCTGCAGTGGTCCGGGACCCGCTTTGAAAAGGCCCCAAAGCTCACAGGACAGAGCTGATTTTTAGGAAAGCTGAGGCAGCTTCTGGGACCCAAAGCAGACCCACAGAACACAGCTTCATACCTTTGCATCTGGACTCCTGCTTTCACAAACATTTGGCCTCACTACAATGTTATGGGAAAGATTTAGGGTGCAGCTCACAATCTTTCAAAGCAAAACCCTTTGAATGCTCTGGCCTCCTGCCATTTTCAGATGAAACACAGTGGAGCGTCTTTTTTCCCCCAATCACAAGAGTCATTATACAACGTGAGATGTTCACTCTGAACAACTGCCTCATTGCACTGCTATTGCAAATCCCAAACGACCATCCCGTCCCAGCGGCATGACCGCGTCTCTCAAAACAGTGCTGCAGCTCTGGGCATTTTTGCGGCCTAAAGTCATGTCATCCGAGACATTTAATTGGGCCCCGGGCCGCCGCGGGGGGACAGCGGGCGGCATTCCTGCTCCGCTCTGCGCCCTGCGTGCTGCCGCTGTCCGCGTGGCCGCAGTCCCTGGATAACATGCACATGCCCACGCAAACTTGTGTGACCGGAGTCCGTTCTGACTGACAGCAGTGTGCCGGGGACGCCGATCTGTGACTATCTCCCTGCTGGGGAAGGGTTTGATTTTTTAGATTTTTTTTCTGGGCTCAACACAATACGATCTCGTTAGAGGCTCAAGATAGACGCGCTGGGAGGTCAACTTTCGGAAAGGGGGGGAGACGGTTGTGCCATTTTTGCCGGGATTTGCGCACGGACGCTAACGCTCAGAATCAAGTGCGCCTCTGAAGCAGGGACTTCGACGTTTGTCCGACGGGAACCCCGAAGACAATCCTCACTGTGGACGCACTTTACTGCCTGCTTTTGACTCTTGACGGGATTTTCTGGGTCGAGTCTGCGCTGCTTCAGGTAACAATGACCTCTCTGGCACAGGCGCGCTTCCCTCACAGCTCTTAAATGTTTGCAGAACAAAAGTCCACACTTTTACTCCGGCTGTATTTACAGTATTACATTGTCAAGTAATCAAATGCAAAGTGACAAACTTTCAAATATTACGCTTTTGGTTGATCGGTTATTATTATTAAAAGTCCAATAATATCAGTCCTTTCTTCGTTCAACTGGGTGTGACAGATTTGGGGTCATTAAAGCTCTTTTCTGCTGTAGAAGGTCATCGGGGTGTGTTGTGAGAGACACGGAGTTTACCAGGGTTAAAGCAGGCAAATGCTCTGATATAAAAAGCCTGCACCTTCAGTTGGAGGAGGGGGGGGGGCACACACACGACCCAGACCTCAGAGCCAGTCTGTCAAAGCTCCCTAATTATTTAATCCCACCTCAGCTCTAAATGCATGATGAAACTGGTGGCTGTGCGTATTTGCAGGGATCCACTGGAGGGGTTTCATCACATGCTCTATCAAAGGGGGGAAGGGGGGGGGGTCCGCAAGCTTTCATCCCAACTCAGCACTACACCTGCTGAGCTCAGTGTTTAGTTTCTGTCGCTGATTAAAATCACATTAATGTACTGCATTGGAATAAACAGTTCGGCCTGTCATGGCGGAGTGGAGATTGCACACAGTTGTAATAAAGGGGAAAAAAGTGAATGTTGATAAAACCAAAGAAGCATCTTGAAATAACTTGGAAATGATGAGGCAGAAAGTTTCAGTTCAGATGGATGCAGCAAATACATGATTCTATGATGTGTTCATCTTCCGTGATGTCCAGTGTCTAACAGCCCTGTTTTGTGCATTTGGCTTCATTGAAGGGATAAATGATCACCTCAACCAGAAGAGTTTCTCCAGATAAATCTGAAGTTCGAATCGCCTTCAGCCTCGGTGACACATCAGGTAAAGCTGCACAGCACTGTGAGAAACGGCAAAAATCCGCGCACACCTGGTGGGAGCAGCTTGTTTTGGGTTTCCTGATAGTTCAACGCCAGATGCAGCCGGGAATTCTACCGTCACCGCATTTCCTGTAGGTGCGGAACATGTGCTTGACATTCCTCCCACCAAAACAGACCAGCCACAATCACCCCCGTACCCTCAACACCCTATCACTTCAACCGCACTCATTCTGCTGCACTGCAACCCAGGCAGGTGCACTCTCTATTTCTGTGGGCAGAGCAGCATAATAAAAACAAACCACAGGTGTGTGTGTGTGTGTGTGTGTGTGTGTGTGTGTGTGTGTGTGTGTGTGTGTGTGTGTGTGTGTGTGCAGCTGTGCTCTTGTGAATTACACTTGTATGTCAGTGTACACGCAAACTTCTGTTTCCCTTCACATGTAAGCATGCAGTGTTGTTTCATTTTTTCCCTTAAAAACAAAAGAAAACAGAGCGTGTGTCATCGAGCCCTACCTACGGTGCTCGGCGCAGTCTGTCAGGATGTTTTACTGCAGAGGGGCCAGGCACTGGGAGAGCAGCTGCAGCTATGCAATGGCAGGGTCAGGTTTCCCCTCTAATACTAACAGTGTCCTGCTGCCTGATTCACTGTTCAGCTTTTAGAACACTGGCCTATATTTATAAGCAGTTAACACTTCCAGTCCTACTCCACCCATCCCTGATCCCCCCCCCCCTCCCTGTCTTTCTCTTAGGAAGTGAGATGAAGGGCTCCAGTAGGAAGGACACACTCGAATCCAACTCTGCACATAGATTCATTGAACTCTGTGACATTCAGCTCGCACATTTTGCATGGGAATATCGTCCTGGATTTAATATTCTGTTTCTCCTTTAATCATTCGTTGTATCTCTGAGGCTGTTGCTCCTTTGCTCCCTCCTTGTTTTTGTCTTTTTTCTCCACACCATCCCCAACCTCACGGACCAAACTGACCTTCTTTAGTCGTGCGCTGACATGTTTTAATTTACTTTTAGCTCGGGAGCTGTTCAGGCACATCTGACCCTCACCTCCAAAATCAAACTTTGGATATGCCCCAGACGATCATGTTGTTGTCTCTTTGAACTCGTGTTCCTCAGCGGGGGGGCTGAGAGCCGCGCTCCGTCTGGGGATCAACCTCTAGGCCCTTCGTGACTTCATGCCTGGCATAGTTATAACCCCCACACTGTGTCAATCCTGAGCATGAGAACTGTATTTATTCCCCATCATAATTGGCCCCATGGCTGTAGGCTGGGCCACTAATACTGCCGCTTTTAGAAAGTTGCATCACCCTAGGATTCTCCACATGTGTTCCACAACTCCGGGGGGACATTACTATCGAGGCAGAGGCTGGTGCAGACAACCTGTCTGTTTCTGTCTGGCTGCCTGTCTGTCTGTCTGGCTGGCTTTCTGTCTGTCTGTCTGTCTGTCTGTCTGTCTGACACCCTCTCTGTCTTTGCATCTGACCCTTTCTCTTCTTTCTGTCCACTGTTTTTGCGCGGCTGCCTGCTACATCATTGTCCATCGGCACTCACGTCCTGCACGTCTCTCAAACCTACAGCTCATTCAGTTAGAGGACACGGCCCGGTTTATAAGTGCAGCACCGTGTTGCTATGTTATGGTGTCATAAAAGAGGGGGGGCTCTAGGGTTTCATTTGTGGCCAGTTCATGAAGCGACTGTCCGTTGAACAAGCTGTCTGTGTTTACGACATTAATAATAAACAATATTGTAAGTGTTCAAAGTAAATCATGAAGAGTTACGTGATCTTTATTGGTTGTTTTTTGTTGTTTTGCTTTGGGATTTTTTTTACAGCGGGATCATGAGTGTTATGCTGGTTTGTTGCTGCCA